>JAJKFJ010022276.1:0-143405 GCA_027382625.1 Tetmemena sp. SeJ-2015 | reverse complement strand
AAAGTTGAGTGAAAATCTTCAAGTGTAAAATGGGGTATGATTTGAGAAGAAAATTTTAAGCATATGAAAAATTTGTAAGAAATTTAATATGTTTTTAATAGTCGATAATTAAAGTGTATATAAGTAGGGTAATAACTTGCATGTGATTAAAGAGTCCAAGTTACAAGTGGTCATATAATGATTGATTTAATTGATTGATTAATTCAAGTATATATATCTAATTAATTAAATGATTGAATTAAATTAGTTTCTGGAAAATTTTTAACATTCAATTCTAATATTACAATAATCTACAAAAAAGGAAAATAATCTTGCAATGAAACAACTTATTCAACAACAAAAAAAACAATTCAGATTTCATCTTTCTGACTATTTAAATTTATAATAAATGAATTTCTAAAAGGCTTCGATGAAATAATCGTCTGAGTGATTCTGATATTCTTCTCATCTGAAACATCTATCACTTTTATTTTACTATAGCATCCTGCTATGAAAAGTATCCTCGAGTTATTGTGCAAATACATATCTCCCTCAGAGTAAGCAATCTCATCTGACTCAAATACCGCTAACCTCTCTTTAAATGCTCCATCAAATACCATTATTTAAATATTACAAGAGGAAAGAATATGGAATAACTTGTTAATAAGTTCAATTATCTTGTTCTGAGCAAAGACATAGATTCGATTTCTTTTCTTATTCGTCATAACTTCCAATCTAATTTAGTTTTGTAAATGGAAGGACATTTTCTTATCAATAAATGCAAGAGAGTGATAAGAATTTCCATCAGACTATTTTTAAAATGTCTCTGAAGCCGTAGTCAAAACGCTCATATCTGTATAAATACATAAATTAATATTCTATTATATTGAAGAAATTAAGACATCAAAATATTAAACAAAACTTAATTGCTGCTATATAGAACTTAAAAGATCTGGCAATAGATTATAGTAATTTACGTCAATATGAATCCACTCTGAGTCTTACAAATAAGTAATTCTAGTGACTCTTGGGAAGAATAATCCTTTATCTTACAAAGTCTCTATCTTTACCTTGTTTAAAGCACACACCTTAGATCAATACATGATAATTTTGAGGAAAAAATAATGTCACTAAGTTCTCAAATTATTTTACAAAGCAAAACAAGTTTTTCAGAAATATATTTTCTATGTCATTCTAATCTTTATCAAGTTCCTTAAGTCATCTCTTCCGATTAAGAAAATACCATACCTTCCGCATACCTCCTTAATACATCTGCAATATTATTGAGTTTATTAATCATCTACGATCCTTGACTATCAGAGATTGAGTTACTAATCTAGATATAATAATTTCGGTGTTAGAGAGTAAGTTTTCTTTTCACTGCTTTGAGGTTTTTATCAATATTATACAGAAATATTTCTCTTTGATAGTGAGTAATTAAATGCTAAACTCATTAAGATATGAAAGAAAAAGCGGCTTTAACAATACCGAACTATATGATATTTAATTCCCTTAAATAATTTTAGCTAAATTAAATAATTTATATAAAAGGGGATGTGAATATTTTCATTACTCTAGCAGGATATCTAAGTACTTTCAACCATTAAATTTATATTTAGTTTATAATACTCATATCTTTTTATTAATTCTAATTATAAATTATTGCTTAAAACAATAAAATATTATGAAAATGGATTAACTAGATCTTTTTTTAATTGAATACAAGACACAGACTCACCGACTATTTCATTGTAAATTATTCAGTCCCTAGATGTAACTAAGTTTGAAATTATGTATTAGATATTTTTTATAATTACAATTGAAACATAGTAAAAAGATTTAAAAAAAATAATCATTAATTTAATTCATTAAAAATATGTAGTATTTAGAATTTTAGCTTTAAGGGTAAAATATCGATAAACCATAAACTATGATAATCTTTTAACCTAAGACTTATACGTAGGATATGCGGATTAAGATAATACATTTGCAGAAAGTTTAATACTTGTATAACACTGGCCGCTGTCATCCTGTGACTACCGCGATGATGTTTAATCGTCTTAGACTCAACAGACAGTGTGCACGATCTCTATTACTTGTCCTTTGAGACCACCCAAGTGACCAGCATCTCATGCCCTAGTAAAGGAAGATTTGAACGGCATGAAATCCTGGCTTTTGAACTCTCCTATGAGTAAAACTACACGTGTCCTCTTGCGGATATCAACTATGAGCATCTAAAAGTACTTTTGAAATATTCTATTGATACAGTTTATAAGGGAAGATATTCCTCCTTTTTCAAATAAGGGGACTCATTTGGAATAAAAATATTTTTTAGCTAATAGTTTTAATATTTTTCTAATTCTTAAGCTTTAATCTTCGTCAAGAAGTCCCTTTCAATAATACTTTATTGTCTATATAAGCCTGCTTTATAAATTATAAAGAGATTAGAGCTTGATTATTCTTTTATTATACTCAACTCTTCATCAATTTAATGGTGTGTGGATCTAATTAAAAAAATTTAATTCGCATTTTAAATAGCTTCCCGAATCATAAATATTTAATATAAATATTATTTAAAATGTGTGAGTAATTTTAATTTTTCATTCAAATTACTTTATTGTATTTTTGATTTTCATGACTGAATTTAGAACAGCTCATGTTTTTATTTCAAAAGCATTTTTAAGTAAATTTAGTTTCTTGATTTTTAATTCTAATTACTTGCGCTTCTATTATTCTTTTGCTGAATGTCTCATCTTTTAAGCATATATTTTCAGTGATTATTGCATTTTAATTTCATAAATTATTTCCAAGAATTTAAAAGACAGTCAAATTAATCTTTATTTATAATTGAATTTTAATCGGTGTTATAAATATTTGTTTAAAGGGAGTAATTCTCTTCAAAAATATATTCAAGCAATTATTATTTTTAACTTAAGATTAAATTGTATAATATGTTTTTTAATGAAAAAAATAAATGTATTTTAAATATAATATACAAAGCATGCCTAAGTTATTTGTACTATGTTAAAGATAGTTAATAAAAAATATTTGTTATTTTGTTTTATCTTTGATATTAGATAACATTTCATCCTAATTTAGGTGCCATTGTAATGCATATTTTATTTAATAACTCGCAATAATTTATATTGCCCTGCCTTTGTCGCAAACTAGTACTGAATTATTATGCTCCTAATCGTTGATGTACTTATTCCGAGTTTACTAATTTGGCACATATACTTTCTCAATTTAAATTATTCTAATATGAAAAATAAAGATAGATATTTCAATTTCGAAATTTGCTAGATTGATCAAGTAAATAATTTAGTCATTACCTTTTAAAAGAACGAATGGATTTTTCTTTGAATTGTAGTTTCTAAAATAGAATAAGTTCATTTTAAATTTAAATAGGCTGCAGTTGAAGAGCGCAAACTGGGAATATATAGTTTAAATGATCTATAGCACTTTCTTTTTCTATCAAAAACTAAATATAAAAATTACAAGTTGTTTTAACTAGGTATGAAACTTGAGAGGAAAACAAATATTGATTGAAAATAATTTTATTAATTTAAAGAATAGAAAATAATTTTTTATAAATCCCCTCAAGCGAAAAAATAATAACTAAATAGTGTGAATCAAGCTTTCAGAAAATTCTGATTCTTATCATAAAATAGCCTGGATTTCTATATTTTTATAACTTAAAATTTTTCTAAACTAGGGTGTCCATTTTATTATAGGCAATATAAGAAAGTAAAAAGTTCGATCAATAATCATCATGGCATTAATTATCTGTTCCAATATTTAAAGTAATCTTTCTTAATTTGTATTTATTTAATAAAAATTAATGTTTTATTGCACAGTTCGATACTGAACTTTGCATATTATTTTAAATGATTGGTGATTCCTGAATTATCCTCTATTTTATTATTCTAACAAAGAACCTTTAAATAATTTAGAAAGTATTTTTATCTCTAAAAACCTTATGACTATCAAGCTATAGAAATAAATCTATTATTTTTAAAGAAGAGTTGGCTTGGTGTTATACTAAAAAACTGATTGCAAAAACTAATTTTGAGCAAAGGTTTTACCACTCTTCACTCTATAGCATCCAACTTTTTAACCCAGAAGTTAAGAGATGTAGAGCAAATTTTGCTTAGCGCAGGGATTCTAAAACTTATTGCTTTGATTAATAAATCATATAATATTAAAAAAGATATGATGGAATATCTAGTCTGGACTTTATTTAAAAATTAGATAAAAAATATGATATACAATTTTACACTTATATTAGCACCTATTGAAAGATAGAAGTCCCACTGAATGTACTGCCTTGAAAGTTTGTCGTATTTATAAAGCTTAAATAATATCGTAATTGTTTTGAACTTAAATAGAATTGGATTATTATATTCGAAAGTTAAAATTGGCATCAAAATTGGCAAGATAAGAAACATATAGATATGCAGGGAATTGCTAACTTCTTTTGCAAAGAGCAAAAGCCATTCTTAGGCGATAAAATTATTATTTTTATTCGTTGATTTAATATTTTTGTGATTTATAGTTAGACTTTGGAAATGGATTTCAACAGTTTCGTCCACGACATTACTTGATTTTTGCTAAATTAAGTTAAATTAATTTAAATAAGTTTCAACAATTTAATTTATTTTAAATTAATCATAAATTAAATTTTTAGCTGAAATTTAGAAGGGTAACTGAATACCCCTATTAATTGCTTGTTTACTAAATGTATCCTTCTAAAATTACTTAAATTCTTTATATTATAAAGCTATAAATATAAAATACTATAAAACAATTTTAGAAAACCGAGGAAAAATTATTAATTATTAAATATAATGATCTTTTATCTGTAATAAATTTATATTATTCTTTTGACCTAATCCTTAATTTAGTATAATAAAATGTTTTTCAAGGTCGAATTTTTTGTGATTAAAACATTTGAATTTGAGTTTATAAAATGTAATTACTTTAATTTGATGCAATAAATTCGCTTAAATTTGACTCTGTCTTCATTAAACTCCCTCTCTATTTATTTAAAACCAAAAGTTTATGGTGGCGAATTAAATAATGTATTTGAACTAAGTAAAAGCACAGTTCAGTTAAAATTCTCTGAAGTATCTTAAGTCTCTAAGGAATAAGTTCTGATACTTTAAAAATAAATAAAATTTAAATTTATTCTACTAAATTCAATTATAAAGAAAAAATTAAAAAGAGAGTTTCTGAAATGATGGTGATTTTCTAATCAAAGTATCTTAATTATTCATGCGATAAATTCTCTGTTGTATATATTATCTACCAATAATTTAGCAAAATATAAAGCATTCTTATAGCAGTACATATTAAATATTGTGCCTCAATAAAATTTTTAAAAAAATGAGTTTCAAAGCCCTTTGATGAATTAATTGTCTGAGTTATTCTAATATTCTTTTCATTGGAGACATCAATTACTTTTATTCACCTTTCACTCCCTATTATTAAAAGTATCCTGGAGTTGTTATGAAAATACATTTCTCCCTCAGAATAAGCTATTTCATCTGACTCAAATATCGCTAATCTTTCTTTAAAAGCGCTATCATAAACCATTATAGTAGATAATCTAAAGGAAAATCAGGGGTAAGGACTATAAAATAAAGGGTAGAAGGAGTGGAGGAGTCAAGAGTGGCCTACTGGCAACAGTCGGGAATTTAAGTTTATACATTGTGGTTCGAAACTCTATATTTCATAAAGTTTAATTTATTATAAAATTTGCAGATTATCTGATATAGTATAAAGAGTGATCCCGAAATCCTTCTGAATAATGTGCAAAAATCATCAAGAGTTCAAATATCCCTACCAACATAAGAGTCAGAAAGGAAAATTAAAATCAGATGGACTGATAGAGCATGAGGATGTAGAAGGCTGTGTTAACATTTAATAGTTTGTCATAGAGATTAGCTGGAATTCTCACATCATAGAATTAGAATTAATAAAATAGTTAAAATGATCGGATAATAGAGAAAGCAATAAATAATAAGGGATTGGGGGTTATTATAATCTCTTTTTTTTATGAATAGCTAATTTCTTAAAGATTCTCTATTATATTAAATTATAATTAACAAAAATTTGCATGATTGTTTTTTAAAAATGCTCAATATCTTGTTCTGAGCAAAGATATAGATACGGTTTCTTCTCTTATTTGTGATAACTTCCAAGCGATATTAATTTTGCAGAGGGAATGACATTTTCTTATCAATGTATGATGTAGTGATTGATATTTCCATCAGACTATACTTAACCCATAGTCAAAGAGCTCATATCTGCATAAATTTTAAAATTGATTGATATTACAAAATAGAGAATAGCAAAATTTTTATTTTCTTATAAAGATTTCTTGATGAGCAATATAGATCTTAGAAACAATTTTACTTTCTTAAATTTGATATATAAGGCCTTAGACTCTTTATTTTTTTTGCAATTAATATGATGTTGCGGACTCTTTATATTATTTCTCCTTCGGCTCTCTAAGTGAATGTCTTTAGCTATGTGAAAACTATCTTCTGAACAAGATCTAATAGCTATTAAGATAGAGAATTCCTTTGGCAGAAAAATGATCCTTCGATATCTCTAAGAAATGCAAAAGATTCCAAAGCGTAAATTTAATGCCGCCAGAGAAATGTTTTGATATTTTGAGTAAACTTTTTTATACGTTCCTCAAAGATACTTATTAATTGGGGGCACAATGCGATATCTAACATAACTCCTCATTAATGTCTCCGTGATTTCGTATATATAATTATTTACTCCTTAACTTTCTAAGGACTACTAATGAAGAGAATAATGGTCAAAATTAGAGTTCATTTTCTTCTCACAACTTGTTTTTTTGGATCACCTGACCAGAAATTTAAAAATAGAACAAAATTTATTGTGATTTATAAAAGTTACTCTCCTTAAACAAGATCAAGTGTATTGTTATTTTTTTTAATTTTTCAGCTATTTAATATTTGAAAATTAAATAATTTTAGCTATAAATTATATTTTTTAAATAAATGGGGATGGAATATGTTAAAAGTTCCAACCATAGCAGGATATCTAAGTACTTTCTACCATTAAATTAATATTTTGTTTATAATTCTCAAAACTTAGATATATTCTGATAATATAGCATTTATAGTAAATTAGTTATTATGAAATGGAAAAGCTAGATCTGTTATTAAAATTCGCTTTAGATTATCATGATTATTTTTGAGTTGTTAAAAATTCTAATAAAATTTTTCTGAGTCTCTTATCTATTTTATTCTGACTGTTGCTATTTATTATCTTCTAAAATTTTATATTTTTTAACGTATAATTTTAATTTCGAGTGAACTAAAGGATTTTCAAAGAAGTTTTGATCATTTTTTTTTAGCTCATATTTTTAAATTGTTGAGCTTTTAGTGATGTCTACTTTGCTGTTGCGTTTTGTGAAAGCCTTTAAAAAGGATTATAAGAATAATATCCTCATCTTAGTTGATGATTAAAATATTTGGTAGCAATTATAATTATAAAGCATGACGTGGTCATTTAAGTATCTGGGAAGATGTCTCAACTTTTAATTTAACATCAGCCGCCTCAAAAGCTCCACTGTTTGTAAACTCAAAGTCAATAACCATTTTATTTCAAAATTAAAATAAAATGATATCTTTTAAAGGATTTTATATATACAAGTATTTATAATTTAAATTTAGTTGTCCAATTTTTTATTAAGTTTATAGTTCTGACTACAGTTTTAATTTCTAAATACTTCTTCATTCTATGGCATAAAAAAAAACTCAAATAATAATTATTTTGGCTTGCTTTCTCATAAATAGCTATCTTTTCTCTAGCTGTCGAACCCTTAAAAATCAATTCAAATTAAAAATTAATCTGAATAATAATAACTTAACATAATAACATCACTATCAAAAATATATATAATCCTTTTATCTGCAGCAAATTCCAAATCTTCTAGCAAACTTTCACAAATTATAAAACAACACAAGTTTGTTTCAATTAACTTTGCTAAGAATATATCCCGAGATGTAAGTTTAAACCTTTTTTAAGAATTAAAATTATAATAAGAGAAAAATTATTAAAGTTTTGTATTCTAAATGAAATATGTTGATAACTCAAGGAAAATATAACTTTTTAAATAAGAATAGTTTAAAACTATACATTTATGAATTTATAAATGTAATTTGAATAAACCTATCTATTCCTTGTTTGAATATTTCAGGTTACTACAGCATTTCTTAACGCTTAGCCTTTTATTGCTTTTAAAGAGGCTTTTCTTTGATATCGGTTATGTGATCCCAATCTTCCCCTAATTTACTAAAACTAAAATGAGTTGCATTAAATTGAATATGAGAGAGCGTACTGTCGTTAAATTCTTAACCATATATCATAAATAAACGCAATCATTTATGAATTTAAGAGGAATATAGAATTATTAAATAAATAAGTAACTGACAAAACTATCACAATCGAACATGTGTCAGCCCATCACGAGAACTTACCACAACCTTCTTAAATGCAGGGGTCAAAAGCGGACTCAAACATACTAACTCCCCCACTCACTTTGAACCTTTCCATCAGACAGGATAACTCTAAATACAACAAAAAACCTCAATGGCGTTGGTAAGACTGAGAGTCGGGAAAAAATTAATAAGGTCTTCTGGTTAGATTTGAGAAATCCACAGGTTTGGTGTATACCTCAAGTAACATTATGTGAAAAATGGCAAGTGGTTAAGGCTTGGTTAGTCAGTGCAACAGTCTTAGTTCTGGCCCGCTCACTCTTAATAATTTTAATCACAGCCATTGCTCCTTTTGGACGATAGTGCGCTAATCTAGATCGATTGAGTTACGATTTGGAAATTACAACTGTCCTCTCGCATCTTACGAGCTGTCTATAATTCACACACCTCTCTATTACATATTCACAACAACTGCCGAGGGTTTATTAAAATAGATCGTATCTAAGGGATAAAATCAACTATACAGAGATATTGTTTAATGGCCGGCTGATCTCCCTCCCCTCGCCATGGCTAATTTTCTCATTTAAAATTAGCACAATCATAAATTCTTAAGATACGAATTCTTATGAGTTTGTGTTTCCAAAATCTCTTGAGTTATTGATGACTGATGTGTTCGCATTAGCTAAGCCTTAATTTATAAAATGATATCATATAAAATTTCTAGATGGATGAAGTTTTTATTTCCCTACGAACTAAGAGGGTTGATGTGAAGTCTTTTGAGTTTGCTTATTATTTTTTGACAAATAGAAGAAGTCTCTTAACAATCAAATAATTATAATTTAATAAGGATTAAACAAGGCTAAATTTAGCATGTCCTTTTCAAAATAGGTAGATACCCAAGTGGCTACTGCAAATATTATGTTCATAACAAGTTAAATAAATGCATAATCATTTAATTTAAGGATTCGACATTTTTATTTTTATTTCATAAGACCTCCTGTTTAGGATAGTGCATCAAATAAATATCTTATCAAAATATATATAGCTATTTTAATAAGAATAAAATAAGGTAGCTCTTATTCTGGAGTAAGTATTTCTCTTTCCACTTCTCATAAACAAGAAGGTGAAATAGGCTTCTGATGTGTTCTATCTATTATAGATTAACGAATCTTTCTCTTCGATTAAATTTTATTAAATTAGATAGCACAAAATAGATTTCAAAGAACTCTTTTTGATTGCCATTTAAGTTACTTGAAATAAGGCTCTCTGAAAAGGACGCAATGTTAGAAGTTAAAATATATTAAGACTAAGTATTTTAAATGATTAAGTTATCTCATAAATTCTTCGCTGCACTAAATCCTTTGGAGGTCTCATAGTAATTAGCTGCGAGTAGTGTTTAATTGGCTAAGTGAAATCTTTCTAATCGAAGTAGCTTTGAAGTATAAGAAAAAATACTCTAAATAATTATCAAATATCAAGATGTCAAATGCGATTTCCTTTTGAGCCTTATCTATCTCAGCTTGACTCTTGCAGCGTTAGTCAGGAAAGCTTTTACTTAAGACTTCTTGATTGCACTTCACTATATCTATTTGCTTTTTAAACATATTAGAATTGGGAATTAAATTTGAGCCAAATTTTATTTTTTCGGGGATAAATATTCTTAAGCTTTAATTAATTAGTGAGATATTGATATCTATTTAAAAAAAATTATTTTTATTGTAAATTAAAGCAGTAATCTCGGTTACTTTCTGAATTCAAAGCAGTAAATAAATAATTTTTACTCTTAATTTATATATTTAATATTCTCTTACTCTTTAAAGTTATCTCTTTTTTAAATCAAATTTTGCATGACCGTTCCTGCTGCGGAATATAAATTCCCGATTAACTTGTAGTTAAAATCATAGGGCAGGCATAGAAACGTACCAGTAATTCCTGTATACAATAATAAATTTATAAAAAGTTGCATCATCGTTAAACTTGCTATTATTGTTGAATCTATCTGTGCAAGGTACCAAAGGAATAAAATAATTTTATAATCATAAATGTAAGTTTAAGAAAACAACTAGTTTAGGTATGACGGTTTGATTGTACCAATTGTAAAATATAGAATAATAAGCATACTATATGTCAACCCAATCATATTCAATGAGAGTGACGTTGGCTGAGAAGTAGGAATGATATTGAGTGGTGTAGTCCCCATCACTCCATTGGTAGTAGTTGAAGCCGATGTCGAAGTTGGTTCAATTGAGTGATTCCCTCATTGTCAATTGAAAGATCCAGATGCGTAGTTGAGCTGTACACGGAATAAACCTATATTCAATTTCTTAATAAATATGGAAAGCATTTAGCACCATTCTAAGTTACTCTTTACAAAAAAGTAGCCATACCTCGTTCTTATTACACAATTAAAGATAATTTATTCGCTAAATCTATATTTTAACTTAGATTATAATTTGACTGAATGACTTGAAATATATAATATTTTATTCATAAAAAAGTTTTAATTTCCTAAATATATCTAAAACTATTTGGAAAATATTGCATATAAGTTGAATAAATTTAATAAGTTTAGATAAAAATAAATAACAAGTGGCAAAATTATTGAAATCGAGTGGAAAAAGGAAAAAAAGAAATTTATTCAACATTTACTAAACAATCATTTTATTCTTTGTAAAAAAAAATTTTATAGCAAAAAAAATGAGAATAATTAAATTTATTTTTAGTTTAATTCAAGAATAAATATGCTAACAAGCTGAACAGAGAAGTAAAATTAAGCAAAAATAATAAAGTAGATTATTGATGAATATATTAAAGAAACCTTAAATTCATATTCTATTTTAGATTAAATAGCACCAGATTTTTGCAGTTAAGGAAACCAATCCTCCGAATACGGTCTTGAAAGAGCTATTGCTAAATTTATTTCAAAATTGATTTAATAAAATGAATTTATTTTATTTAAAATACTTCCTCTATAAGTCAAGTTGATTTAAAACAAAAGATCAGAATAATTATTTATTTCTGCTCCATAATCGTCTACTCTCTTCAATATAAATTAAGATTACTAATTTAAAACAAAAGTAAAAACGTAATTTCAAACATAATGCTTATAAATTAATTTGATAAATAAAATATTTTTTAACATTTGAATAGATAAATGTACTTTATGAGAAGATTTCCTTTAAGAAGGAAAATCATAATCATTCGAATTTAAATTTAATAAAGATTTATTTAGATTTTTAAATGAGAAGGAAAAAATTAGATTAATCTAGCATTCATTTCTATTGATATTTTAACGATATTTTAAAATAGTTAATTTGTAAATTATTATTTTATCTTGAGAAAGTTATTAAGCCTTTTGTTAAGTGTCCTTTTCATTTTAGTATTGATTTTTACAATATTTATATTCCCTAATAACTTTGATATCTGAGAGTCAAAATTAAATAATCTTTGTATATTATTTCTCTATTTATAGCCTTGGAATCAAATCCCATCGCAATAAAAACCCAATTTAACTTTTTATCATTACAATTAAAGTATATCTCAAGTGGAAAAAAATGAGAATAAAACTGATTAAAATAAAATTATTCTTTTATTTTTAAATGATATATAACAGAAAATTTATTTTGAGTTAATAAAAAAATTATATAATATAATTATTTCTGTTGTGTGCTCCAAATGGAATAAAAAAATTTTTTTACAGGAGAGAAGCATCATTTCAAAATTTTCTCTTTATGGTCTGACACAGTGACTTATCATTCACTAAGAAAATGAGCCAAGAACCCTTATGACAAATAATGATTATAAGATATCCAAAACTGTTTTTTAATTTGTATTTTTGTTATCTTTTAAAAATTTAATTTAAAGATTGATTTATTATCTTTTATAATAAAAAGTAAATTAATAATTTATGAAATTGAGATTTAAATTAAATTTAGTTTGAACTTAATTTGCCATATCTTCTTCAGTAAAAAATTAAGGATATAATTTTTACTATATCGCTCTGATGCAAGCTACTAAATAATCTAATATTATAAATAGATTAAATTAACTAATTAATAAAAGATATTTGTGAGTAAATTTATTGTAAATATTCATGAGTAAAAACTGTAAGTGTGAATATAATTTTTATTTAAGATTTGAAAGGGTATAATTACTTATAAATTATAAATTGAATAAGTATTTCTTATAAAATTATACTTTTTCAAAATAAAATATATAAATCTAGAAATTTGATATCAAGGAATTCAAGTCAAAAACTTAAATTTTATAAAAATTTGAATTCTATATTTTATTTTATTTTTTTTAAGAAGATTCAGTTAAAAGTTAATTAATATTAAATTAGAATGTTAAAATCTAGGACCCATGACGTTGCGCCAAAGTCGGCTTGGCGAGGTGGTAGGTACAGCCGGACATTATTCAATATCTCTGTCACAATAATTAAACATTGAATTTTAATATCAAACTTCTTTACTTAATTTGAAATATATTAAATACTCGGAATTAATATTGCAAGTTTATTTCAAATTCTGTTTTCAAATGGTGAATTTCCAAGTTCTTGGCAACTATCTTCACTACCATACACCAATCTTCAGATATCTTGCTTCTGCTCCAACTTTCTCTTCCTGCGATTAAAAGTGAAGCCTCCCTAGTTAGAGCTTGGCACAATAAAACTTAATTAATTCCGTGACTACAATATATGGCTTTTTAAATATAACATAAATCGTCTGCTAGCTCTAGTCTTCAAAGAATTAGAAAATTCTATAGATTAAGGATCTGAAAAAGTAAACTAAGTCGCTATAAATATACTGAGCTCTAGGAAAACTTCTTCACACTAGTGGATGAACTTCAAATTTGTCTCTGATATACTACAACCTAGTAAGTAAATATAACGAAATCTTACCTGAATGTATCTTTCAGCGTCTGTGCTCAACCAAAAAATGGCTGTTATTTTGCAATTCTTCTTCTGAAAAAATTATCAAGTCGTAACTCAGTCGCCCTAGATTAGCACCCCCTCTCTCTGATTGAGAACCCAAAAAGAGTAATGATTGTGGTTAAAATCGTTTAAGGTGAGCGAGCCAGAAGTAAGACTATAATAATGCATTACGTAGCTGGTGCTTCGTGTGAGGAAATAACGTTAAAACTTTAACACTATCCATTTTTAGAGCTTTAACACTATCCATTTTTAACATCATGTTGCTTGAAAGTGACACCTATCACCGTGAAGTTCTCAAGTCTGACCAGGAGGCCTTAGTCATTTTTTTTCCTGCTCTAAATCTAATCAACGCCACTGAGGTTTTTTCCGGCTAAGCCTTGTCCAGTTAGATGGAAAGATTCAGAGTGAGGAGTGCTGGCGTGGGAGTCAGTATGTTCTAGTCCAATTTTGGCCGCTGCTGTTGAGATATAAGGTAGTGAGAGGGCTTGTCAAGGTCTTAAAATTGGCATCTTTGGCTGCCACGTGGACGCAAAAGGTGATTAATGCATGTTAAGTTCATATTTTATTTATGCCCTGAGGAGTTCTTAATTCTTCTTAATTCTTCTTAAATATTAAAGTTATATTATCCTCTTTTAAGATTAAATTTATTCATTTAATCAATAAATATATTTTATGGATTTGTCGAATTTAATAGAGATTTTTCTAAAGATTAAATTGAATTAAATAGATTGTTCTCATTTATGTTTAATTTTTAATAAACAAATTGAAATTTTTAGCATCTCTAAATTTTATTTTTAAATATAGATGGAAACTAAATCAAATTTGAGTTTAGTCAAACATATCATTTACAGATTTTAAACTTTATTAAGTAATATTAAAGATTGATAAAATAAATAAAGAAGAAAATAAATTATTGATATAAATGATTTAACTATTCTTAAGAAGTTTTACAAGAAAAATTGTATAATTAAAAATTCTCTTAATCTCAGATTTGTTTCTTTAATATCTTATTCCCTTTTAATTCATAAACTTTAAGAGAGCGCACGAGTAGAAATAACAAATTCTCAAATGGATATAAATTTCATAAAAATTGCACATTTTTATTCATAATAAGTAAAAAAAGTACAAATTTATTTTCATCTTTTAAAACTAAATTATTTAAACAAAATGGGTTTATTTGAAATGATTATCGATATTATTTAATAATTCAGTTTCACACTTATAATGATCGCAATAACATGAGTTTAATTTGTTTTCTAAATATTATTTAAAGTTTTCTAAGCGGACTGCAAAATATTTAGAAAGTTACAAAAACATATCTAAATATTTATTTGAAATTGCTATACTCAATATAAATAATGCAAGATAAATTAAATTCTCTAAAAATATAAGTGAGCACTAATAATTGAGAATTTAAATATTTAAATTAAACTTTTTGTAGTAAGCTAAATTAATAAATATTGATTTTAGTCGTTCTTAAGAGCAACTAATGTTGAATATTCAAAGCCATTTATTAATTAATTATTAATTCTAAAGTTAAAAATCACTCTATCACTCTTGTTAGAAGGCTTAAGAGTAAAACGAAAAGCTTAAGCTTAATACATAAATCGTGTCAAATACTGTAAATGAAAACATAAGTTTCTTCTCAATTTAGTCCTCATACATAGTCTGATATATTGTAAAGTAGAGAACTAAGTTTTTTCCAAGGATAATAAATAAGACCACTACTGGGTAAAGGAGATAGCAATACCAAGTGTAACGATTTTTGTTTCTAGATAGAGCATGTTTAACTACGTATGAAGTTGATCTTTAAAGGTGGTTTTTATTTTCATTTTAAAGCCTCCACTCAAAAATTTAAAGATCTAATTTATTTTTGATAAAATGCCTTTTAAATACAATTGGAGACATGGCTAATTTTTTAGCATTTTATATTTTTAATATAGCATATCGAATTAGAGAAAGCGGAATTATTTATGGAAATTTGCTATTCTTAAATTGATTTATGTAAAATCTTCATTGGAAATGAGGTCGATTTTATTAAAAATATGGTTTAGATGGTGTCAAATTTTTATCCTGAGAATTTATTTAATAAATTTCCTTTTTTAACTTACTAATTTCTATTGAAATTTTAAATTTTATATACAAATCTTTTTTCTTTATCTTTGTTAAAACACATCAACACAACTTTTTCAGTGGATTCAGATTATTTAATGCTACTATGCAATTTTTATAATTCTCTACCTTCTTAATTTTGCTAATTTTTGTCTTATTTTTGAAATTCAGAAGAAAAAGAGACATCAAAGTTTATGATGATTATTTTTTCTAAATGATCTTTTTCTAATATTATTTTTAACATTCTCAAAAAATTAGTAAGTAACTGAAGTATTGAATCTGTTTTGTTTAATGTATTGGCTTTCTCCCTTATGGAATTTTTAAACTTGGCTTGCTAAAAACTTGGTTAAGTAGTATACTACTAAAAATGAAATCGCATTTGTGAGAACATAATAGTTTACTCGCTCATCTTTTTAATTATAAATAGTTCTCAAAAATATATCATTGAGATCTTTATTCAAAATGCATGATAAAGAGATTATCTTTTTTTACATAACAGATACTCAAGATTATAATAACTCAAATTGCCATCTGAATATGTTTTAGAAAACTTCTTAATTCCACAAAGACGAGCTAAAATTAATTTGTTAATCTCTATCACGAAAGTTGCAATTAAAAATTTTCGACTCTGAAAAATGAAATTAAGCAAAAAAACATCCGCTATAATTATACACATTGGAAGATTAAATGGTGTTATCATATCTAGATTCCTTCTGTTTGCAATATAAAATAGAAAAATAGAAATTTCTTTATTTATATTGGGAATTAAGACATAAATCAAGTGAATTTTCGAAAGTAGCTTAATTACATAAATCATTTCTTTAAAAATAAATAATTTAATTAGGATCTTTAATTAAAATATAGCCATAACAGAATTGCAAAAGAAAACTGCCACTATTTTGACAAGTGGAAACTTTGCTGTACAAATGTAATTGGCTAAGATCTGAGATTATTAAGCTAGGATCTTTAGAGATTGGGAATACCGTTATATTAGTAATTATCAAAAGCCTTATATTAGACTAATTTATTAAAAGACATTAAATATTGGAATTCTATATTGACTATATTGAAAGAAGTTAAAAATTTTCATTTATAGATCGTCATGAAATTTTCAAGAAGGCTCTAATAATCATACTTTAATTAACTAATTTCTAGCAGTTTCTTAATAATAATAATTTCCCTTTCAATTTATAACTTATCCATATTAAATGTAACTATAATAAATTTTACTAAATTAATTAGAGCTTTTAAAATTATTTACACATATTTAGTATAAGTTTCAAATTATTGTTTCAAAAATAAGATCTATTTATTACTCTTTAAGTAAGAGTGTATAATTAAGACATAAAATTTCTTTATTTATTTTGGTAGAGTTTAAAATTCTTGAAGATGTCTATTTTTGGATTATTTTTCTGTAGAAAAGTAAAAAATGAAAATCAAATATTTTATTTGTATAAATTTATTTTGAATCTTTAACGGCAATATAAGTTGTCCAAAACAAATTAGTGAGCATGTATAAGCATGAGTACCACAATCCAAAATATTTTATTATCAATTGATTAGTGGATAGCATTGCACTTAATTCTGTCCTTGTTTGTGGCTTATTCTTTTTAAAATTAATTTCTACCAAAGTTAAGATTATTAAAGTTATGAAAACCACTACTGCGATCGACACGTATTCTAAAGGAAAGAATGAAGTTGCATGCTGTAAGCAGATCAAATTGCCATCCACATATTCCAAAGAATTTGGGCAAAGGATGCAAGTTCCTTCAAAGTTTTGAAATTCTTAATAGCATGTAATACACTTAGTTGCATCGAGATTTATTTATAAGATTAAATTAAAAAGTCTCTGTGAATACAAAAAGATAAATTAATTTATCGCACTCTTAGCAGGAGATGCCGCAATTTATGCATTACATTGTTTCATTATCTGCTCTTTGAAAAAGAGCGCAACTTGGTACACATCTTCCATCATTATTAAGATAGTAACCATCAATGCAGGTTTAAAATTTAAAAACAAGGTCTTATAATATATTCAGCTTGTGCACATACTATTAAAGTCTAAGTCAGCGGCACAGCTCGAGCAGTTTGAGTCACAGATTTTGCAAATGTTATTCACACTATAGTATCCAGCAGGGCATGCGGCTATGCACTCACTGTTAAAAAGGTACTTATTTTATTAGCAACTCAGGCATTAAGTTGCATACTGAGTGCAGCTGAGACATGGAGACTAGCAATCAAAGCCAAGCACTATTTTATTCTCATAGCTCAGAGAAGGCATTAAAAGTTAGGCGTCAGTAAAAATCCTCAAGCCGAAAGTAAAGAGTGGAATATATTTTGTGGAGTTGGCTGAAATGTCTTTTACTCGTATAGGGAATCCATTGAAATTTCTTATTAGAAGGGTATAGCTGTCAACGTATTCAAAAGAAGCATCTAGGTAAATGAATTAGTACAAAATACAATTAAAAATATATTTGATTCAAATTTATATCTTCTGAACTTTAGCTTTGCTAGTGTCTATGTACTTGGGGAATGAAATTCTCAAATACATGTTCTGATAAGTTCTATTGGAGCCAGGAATCTCTTCGAAGACTACATCAAATAATTAAACTTAGCAAGTCTTCTGTCTGAAGATATAAGAATGAAAATAATTGGTTGAAATTTGACCCAGTAGCGTAATATGTCAAGTTAAGTTAGCCTAACTCTGAGGCTTTATAATTTTCAGGTTCTTAAGCTAATGCTACTAGCCTACTCATATTATCTTATAGTGAGTCTAAATTGTTGTTAAGTTTGATCTATCGGACTGAAGAGCCCTCGGATTGAAAAAGCCATGTATTGCAAAGTCTGATAGTAGGTAAAGTTTATATTGTTCAAGTAGAGTAGGATGTTGTTAGAGCCGCCTTTCTTGCATGTTACTGATTAGTACGGGATTGAATTATTGCTCGAAAAATATATTAGCTCATATAAATTGATCATTATTTTTTTAAAAAAAATTTAAAATTAAAGCTAAAATTTAAATTATAATAAATCAACAAAAAAAAATATTTAATTTCTGTAATGATTTAAATATAGTAATCTCTTATTTATATGATAATTTATTATTTATTATTTATTTGAATGATTTATTTTAAAGTGGTGTTGTTTTGAGTAGATTATTTGTAAGGTAGTTGTATTTTAGCAGTAACCACTTCGTCAATTTTAATTCCCAAGTCTTGGGCTTGCAGCTGGAGGGCCTCTAAATCTATCTTCAGAATAATTTGGAGAAATTCAATCAATTTAAATTAAATATAAAAATTATTTAATAAAAATTAGCAAATTTTATTTTTAATTCTTATATAACGAACTCAAATGATTTCACGCTATTGTCTAAAGAAGAGAGTAAGCTTTAAATTTAACAAAATTTGACCATACAAAGGTTTGCTCGGAGTGTAAGAAATTGCAATAACAAAGTTAAGGAATATTTTTATTTTTTAGAATTAAAATGACAGAGCTTGCTTCAATTTTTAAAAAACATGTTCTGAAAAATTCAGATTTATAAAAATATTTATTTCACGATCAAAGAGAGAATAACTAATTAAGTAAAAAGAAAACGTATTTTATGCTATCTAAAAAATATGAAACTTAAGAAAAAAAATAGAGTTTTATTTTTTAATTAATCATAAAGTAATATTTCAATTTTAAAAGCTTTCTGATTATCTGTTTCGCTCTTAATTTAATGATTACTCTATTTTAAATGATTTCTTATTTTTAAAACTATCTTGAATAAAAAAATATTGCTCACAAATTTAGGTATTTTGCTTTATTAAAAAGAAATGTGTTTGTTTCAAGGATTAATTATATTTAAGCTATTAAAATCAAAAGATTTAAGGTATTATATAAAATTAAAGAAGCAATTCCGTAGGTCATAAATAGTAATATCAACATTAATTTGCCTGTACCTGAGCAGATGAGTAAACCCTATTGCGATACATAATAAGTTGTGAAAGGTTTCTCTTATTAGAGCGGAGAAACAATTTGAGTTGATTAGAAAGTCAGAAGAAAAAACAAAAAATAGTCTTACATATTTACTGGATTTGGATCAATACAGTTTTAGATGGTACTTTTAAGTAACGTAAATTCAAAAAGAATATTTACTATCTCGCATAAAATAAAATACCTCGCAAGAAGAGAAAAGAAAATTTAGTAGCTTAACTTCCTTCTCATAGCCAAAGTTCCCTAAGTTATTTTAAGCAAATCTATTGTTCTAATTAACCCCTACCAATTTTTGGAAATGCGATTATTCTAGAGGTAATTAGATCTAACTTGAAAATTCAATTGCTTTAGTGCGGCTTCTGAGTTCAACATATTTCATAGACCTTTCAATAAAAACACTCAACTCCTTTTAAATAAAATTGAATACTAAATAGAGTTCCTTCAGAGTAGTCTCCGTATACTAAAGGCAAAGTATTGCAAGTAAATATCGGTTCCTTGCTCCAAGCCAGTTTATGTTCAAAACATTTTAATTTATCCTTCATTAACAACTAATATAATTTAATGATAACATACTCGCTCTAAAATTAAACATTAGATTTTCTTTTAATCATTATTCTAAAAATTATATTTGAGCTTTTACTTTAGGTCATAAATCCTAAATTTTAAATTGTTAAGAGCTTTTGCTTAAGCAAGATTTTCTGAAATTTAGATATGACAAACTATTTTTAACTACTCTATTTATATCTAATATTGCTTGCTACAAAAAGATATTTATAGTGGGAAATTTAGGATGGGATTTTAATTGATTTTTAAAAAAAGTTGATTAAAAATAAGCTTAATAATTTATTTTATTTTGTTCTTCATTGAATTAAAATTGAAATAAATGTAAATATAAATATGAATTAAATCTATAGATTTAATTAAATGAAATAAGATTTCACGATTTAATATTGTGGATTTAAAATTCTTTTAACTATAATTTAGATGTAATATGCTATATATTCAAAAGAATTATTTTTAAATCATAAAAATACAAATTTAATCGTTTAAATTTTAATAGTAGTGTAAATCTATTATATTTTAAAGTGAATTTTATAAATTATTTATAGTTATGATAAGGAAAAATTATTGGGAAATTAAGTTGAGATATTTTATGAAAGTATATAACACTCTATCTGTTTAAAATTCCTAAAGAGTATATATTAAAAAATTTTAAGATTGCATCTATTTTTAAACATTCGTAGAATAAATATATAACAAAAAAGATAGAAGAAGAATTTAAAAAAAAAATTTTAGAAAGATTTTTCACTTAAAAAAAAAATTTTCTATTTTCCAATTAATTTGAAGAAATTTAAATTTAGTTTTATTGATACTTTAGAAAATAAATGGTCGATAAATTATTATTTTAAGAATTAAAAAGGTATTTATATGAATGAATATTTAACATTCTATTTTTAAAAGCTTTATAAAATATTTCAAACTTCCTTAAATTTCTAGAATATAAAGCTAAAATCTGGTAAAATCTTAAAGTTTATACGTCTTAAAGAAAGACCATTCATAATTTATTAAATATATTTTGTTCTAAGCTCAAAATAAATTGAATAAAAATATATTGAAATTTTTCTAAACATAATTATTGATCAGATTTAAATAATATTAGTAAGAAAGCACTATATTGTATCTGTTGACTAATTCAAGCTTGAGCTAGAGACCAAGTTTATCGAGTCAGTAGATTGAGCGAGCTGAGCTATGTTAACTAATAGAGTGATGAATATTAAATATTTATATAATATGGATGTCACTGGAAGTATAAGTTTTGATCTTTGTATAAGAAACCTGGAAAAATTCAATTTTTTGGATCTAAACTAGCGGCGACATTTCTATAATTCCTTTTTGGATTTCTGTTTTATTGCTATTGTAAAATCTTATTATTGGAGTTAAGCTGCCTTCCTAAACCTAATAGCGAGGTAATTGAAAGTTGCTAATTATCAGAATGAAATATTAAGCATTATATTTTTAAATAAACTCCTTTACTTACTTGCAAAATAATAAAGATTACAGGTAATATTTTAATTTAAAATAGAGAGAGAGAGAGAGAGAGAAAAAAATAAACAAAATTATTGAAAATTGTCTGGAAAGTTTACTACAAATATATAGAAGTGTCTTCGTATACATAATTTATGATTGCTAAAAAGTTTAAATTTAATATATAAAATTAGAAAATCTCTAAATCGAGGGTTCAAGTAGAGGAACTAAATCTGTTTTAAGAAGATTAGGGAGATACATCGGTCATTTCCCACCCTAAGCGGCCTACTATTTTTAAAATTTATATCAGTAATGAGAAGGAGAATGAGTGCTTTAAAGGACTGGTATGGATTATGACCTAGAAATCCAAGAGAAGGCAGTATCAGCATTTGCTTAATTGATAAATTAGGATCAGCTGTGTCCTAATGAAACTCTGATTAGGCTTCATAAGAAGGGAAGAATAAATTGGCAAATTCACAATCTATAACCTGAATTTGATTTATTATAGTTATTAAATGGTATTATTTTAAGTCATTCTTAAGCTTAATTTTCATTTTCTTTTCTTAAAATTAGGCCTTTAATTCAAAAACAGAAAATTAAAATCAATTTTTTATTTTTTAATTATTTAATATATATTAAATTTTAAAAATAATTTGAAATTTATAATTTTTAATGTGAATGATGTAGGAGTCTTTCAATATTACTGGATAGGTTGCTAACTTGAGAAAATATAAAATAGTATATCGAGAGTTAGTTTCTAAGAGGAAGATTCGCTGAAGCTTGAAATACTGTCTGATGTTATCGTTGTGTTGGGAAATAATTTTATATCTATTGGAAATTCAATTATTGTAATATAAATGTCAAAAAGAATAAAGAAAATAATTCAAATTTATTTATGGCAATGATATCATAGTATGTATACTTGAAATAATCTCAATAAGTTGCAGATAAAATATTCATTGAAATTGCTCCATATATAAGCTGATTATTGAGGATATAGGTAATAATTTTCTGTAACTACAATTAAACAATTTTATCAAATATTACAAAAAATGAACTGATTATTTATCTATTTTCGAGATTCAAATTTATCTTGATTTTAAATATTTTAATTTATTAGGCTTTAAATTTATTAAAAATATATTTTTTTAAAAGTAAGTAATGATTGCGAAGCTGACAGAGCTCATATCAATAACTGAAGAAAATATTACTCTCAACTACTATATCAATAGTGTTAAAAAAATAAATTCTTACAAATTTTAATTTTAGTAATTTTTATTGTATACCTGATTTATTTTAGTGAATGCAAATTAAAAAAATTTTATCACTAAATGATAGAGCTACCATAATTATTTTGAAATAACTTTTTTAATAAGGTTATAATTATATATAAGTAGCTTTTTATTTAGCTAATTTGTAAATAAACTCAGTATTTAATCATGAATTAATTATAATTTTTAATTTTTTGGATTAAATTTTTTTAACTTTCTTTAAGAAAATTTTTTAAGTGAAGAATTTTTTTAAATTGTTTCGAGATAAACAATAAAACTTCATTTAAACAAATTTTCCTTTATATTAAAAAATAAAAATATGTTTAAAATATAATAAAACAAACCTTAAGTTTAAAATTAGCTAAGCTTATTATAAAAATATTATATAGCCAAACTTTTTAAACTATTAATTTAATTTTATATTGTTCATTATGATTATTATCAAAGCTCCTGAATATGCATCTTAGTCTGTATAAATTTATTCTATTGTCATTATAGGGGACTAGGTAAATTGAGAAGATGTAAGGTAGGAAGTTGCTATTATTCGATTGCTCCCTTGATAAGTTATTGCAAATGTGATGTTTGGAAATTATGTGTTTACAACTTCTATTAAATAATTTTAATTTAAACTTTATTTTATCAAAAATTATTCCCTTCTATCAAAAAATTTTGAAGTAGTAGGTTTTTATAGAGATGATAAAACTCACATAGATTAAAAAGAAAAATACTGAAATTATCCTCTAAAGGTAAATCTCTCCTTGAGAGAGATTTATAGAAATCAGCCTCAAGAAGTTCTCTTCATAATTATAGGAAGGTATTTTTTCTCAATTAGAAATTTCTTAAATTTTTTGAGAGTTAATTGAAATTTTTTTAAAGAAATTTAAAATCTTAGAACCTGATCCTTATAGTTCCTTAAAGACCTAAAAAATTTAAGATTAAAAATAAAATAAGTTGCAGGTATAATAGATTGCTAACTGTTTTGGTAATACGTTAAAAAATAATGCATAAAATAAATCTTAATTTCATAAAAGCAGCTATTAATTTTACTTTTTAAGATATTCAATTATTTTTTCTCACATTTATCTAAAGTAATAAATTTCTAAATTAAATCTTTCATTTAATTTTTTAATTTAACTTCTGGGTTAATGAAGTAATTCGAAATTAGTATTTAATAAAACAATAGATTTTTAAATTCCCTTCTCATTAAAATAAATTTTGTTTAACAATAGATAGATTGGTTGCTGACTTCCATATGTCTCAGAAATTGTAATATTTTTGATTCTGAGATTAGAGCCGTCATTGACACATTAAAGCTCAAACCAGTTAGGAATTATTAAATTAGAGATAACAACTCCTTAGAAGCATCGGGGTTAGGTCAAATTGTATTTTAGCCATTCATTTTGGGCTATATAAACTTCCACTGGGTTGTTCAAAGAAATCTGTTGTGAAAGAGTATTCAGAATATCAAATTAAAATGAGCAATTTGATCTTCATAATATTCTTAATCTTTATTACAATAAAATAAGGATTCTTAATAATATGATTAACATTTTCTAATTTATTGATATTTAATTTGTAAAAATGATTTATCAGAGTAAGCAATAATAGATGATTTAAAAATGAATACTTTACTCCTGATAATTGTCATATTGCTGACAGAGTTAATCACGGTATTCTGCATTAGATAATTTTATATTATAAATTGAAATACAGATAGCTGTATGAATTTGAGGTAAAAATAAAACAACAGGTCTCTAGCAGTTTTCTATTTGGCAAAATTTGTTCCAGTTATTTTGATTTACATCTTATTGGTCTAGAAATTTGACATTTTATCTAATTATATAATTTTCTTAATTCTGTTGATCAGTTGATTAAGTATCATTTTTAATTCGATTTATATATTAAAATGTTAAAATATCTTGTGCAGATTAAATTAGACTCTCATAACCATGGCTTTTCACTGAAACTATAAATTACAAAGTAAAAACTTGTAATTATTTTACCTTCAAATAGTAAGTAGACTAATAGCAAAACAAAATGGAAAGTCTTTTTTGAAGTATTGCATTTAATTCTTTATTTAAGGCTCCAAGCAAACATGGTTTTTCTTATAAACTGCAGTCACAGATCTACGTTTCCAAAATATTTAATTATAATAATTATTTCAAATCCTATAGATTCTTATTTTATAATTCATTTCCATCTTTTTTATTTAAGAGATTTAGTTAAATATTTTCTAACTGTAAAACTATCTTAGTTATTTTATTTCAATTAAAAAGCATCAAATCTCAAAATAAATACTTAAGCCAAATAAATATATGTTGAAGATAAGGAGATCAATATTTTATTTTGAGATTCGAAATTTTTTATGTGTTGTTAATAATGTTCTATCTTTTGTTATTTTGATTTTTATTTAACAATTGCGTTATTATTTTTATGGATTAGATGTAAATCAAATTATTAATTTATTGGAGGCATAATATTCTTATGAGTTTTTATTGATTAGAGTGTCTTTAATTCTCTCATTATAATTTTCATTCCTGCCTAAAATATTTAAATAATTTTAATATCTTACTAATTTAGGAGAGGCTTTTACTCCTCTTCCTCTTGATCTTGCTCTTTCCCACTTGATTTCTTGGGACTGTCCTTGCTCTCGCTCTTTTTACGGATGTTCCTACTTGCATGCTTTATTATTCCCAAGAACCAGTAGTAGTTTAGCAACAAGACATACTATGAAACTTAATAAAATAATTTATAGCAAGTAGATGACTCCAAAAAGGCCAATTAGGTAAAGTCCAATGGCCAGTCTCCACAACGGAATATCCAATGCCTATATTTAGATTAACACTTGACATTGAGATAATTTGTTATGACTTACTCCATTTCCATTATCTTTTATTGTTAACCAGAGCGCCTTCCATATCCAAATTGCAACTATGGTGTTGAACACGATCCTCGCTAAGAAGAAAATTATGGCAAAGGCAACTGCGTTTCGTGTGTACCAGGGTGAGTCAGTTTACTTAAACACCAAAAAGAATTAGCGGTAATTCAAAAAGAAAGTCGACAGCTCATTTATCAGCAACACGTTCTAAATAACATATTAGCCTTTAAATACTGGTTACTGAAATAATTAGGGCGCCACCCGGTCCATAGATTATTGCAAAGATAAACCCTGTTTAAAATTTGATAATTAAGATGAAATTTAAATATCTGTGATGCCACAAACGTGATGGATATAAGTTTGAGTTTGGAGCTTGCTTTACTCTTATCTGAGAAGTTTAATATGGAAAATTTGGATTACATTTTAGCGTAACAGATGTAAGTAAACTTAGATTATACATTTATAAACTATTAATCTCAAAGTATTTTAATTTTTTAAGTATTTAATTATAGAGTTTATCAAAAGTTAAGTATCCAGCTGTAAAGCAAAGAGTAACAAGTTGCCAAACGCTTGACTGCTTCATTAAGCAGTAGTCTGAAACGAAAAAG
The DNA here is from genome assembly GCA_027382625.1 of Tetmemena sp. SeJ-2015. Lineage (NCBI taxonomy): Eukaryota > Ciliophora > Spirotrichea > Sporadotrichida > Oxytrichidae > Tetmemena > Tetmemena sp. SeJ-2015. The sequence goes on along the minus strand of JAJKFJ010022276.1, from coordinate 117,147 downwards.
TTTGAGTATCCTTCATTCTCATGCCCTGGCTCTACACTACGGGAAATAATTAAGCCTGACTATTCAGAGAGATAATAAATTCTTCATTAAGAGTTTGTCTCTTGATTTCTTTATTGAACTTACCAAGTAAAGAATAAGGCCTTGATAGCAAGTGAGATAGATACAAAAGCATGAATTTAGGAGGTAATCCTAGATATAAAGTCCGCCTTTGCTTGCGATGTCCACGATGCGTACTCTTTTATATTCTCTGACTGCTCATCTTACTCCAAAAATATATTTCATCATTTATCATATTTAACATTAAATCTTCACTTTGATATCTCAAATTGAAGGCTTTGTTTTCAAGAGACCTATGGATGGAAGTGTAGGCAGCCATGAAGCCCAGAATGGAAGCGAAGTATATGCCCACTAAGATATAAATCTCTGTAGTCGTCACATAGGTCTCCTGAGTTTAAGACATTTTTATTTACTAACAAAACTAATGAGCCACCTAATTTGGAGTTACCAGTGTGTGATGACTGATACTTTATTTTAGTCACTAATTTGATTAATTAAGAAAAGGCTAGCAAGCGGCAAAGCACTCATCTAGCTTCTTTTTGTGCTTCAATTCTATGTTGCATGTTTGATTATCTATTGCATTCTGATACTTCGTGTTCATGTATTGACAAAAAGAAAAAACAAATCTTATAATTAAATAATTAACAGGAATGTTAAAAGTTTGAAAGTGCAAATTTATTTCTCTCAAAAGAGGACTTTTATAATTAATCGAGCTATTTGCTACATTTTAATTATATTTTTGTGTTAAATTACATCTGAATTGTGTGATATCTGATCCACTCTTTGGCCTAAGGTTTGTGGACTAATTTAGTGAGGTAAGGAACTACTGAGAAGAAAGAGTCAAAACTCAGGTGATTCACGTGCCTCTCCATCAATGGAACTAATAGGTCGAAGAAAGCTTCGTCTCAAACAAAAAATAAGATTAATTTAGAGTCTTCTACTCCCAAGAACTCCAAACTCCACATTAAATTTGCCATGAAAGTCTGTATATGCAAAATAATTTAAATTTACTAACATTATACAAGCTATTTAATAAATTCAATTAAATATATTTTAAATTTGAAAGTCTTTTCCCCTTCCTGGTTCTTGTGGCGAGTTATATCTCCCATATTGACTTTGATAATTTGCAGCAGATTCTCTTTGAACTCTTAGGGATAGTTTGCTACAAAAATGAAATTCAAGTAAATTAGTACTCATTAAAATTGCTCATCTGTGTAGTTCTTCATCTTTGCAATAGACCATAGGAAGTTATTGAGTAGGAATATGTCCAACTTTTGGAGATTAATCTTAGCAACAAGAACTCTCAGAGTCTCATTCCAGAATATCTTGTCCTCCACATATCGCTCAGAATTACAAAGAAGCATCGCAAATGATGTCAGTGCTTTTATCACCTTCTCATCCTCAAAATCTAGATATTATTTATTAATTATATTTAAATTTATAAGTAATCGTTTTGCAGTCGATCTTCGAAGCTCTTCATACAGATCTCTACCATACCTTTGAAACTCATACCCAGATCATGAGCTGTCGCGAACATTATTTACACAAACTAATCAAAATAGAAAATATAAATTGGCTATCAAGAAAATACTATTATCTTGCCTAAATTGGACTTACAAAATAATAAAGTATATTAATGAAATATCGAACTTTAAATTTAAATATATAGAATACTTAATTGAAGTCATTCCACCTTAAGTTGAAAATTATCTTTGGATTCCTCGACAGATAATTCAAATAATCTTATATACACTATCACAAGCACTTAGAGTAAATATATAAGATACTGGAAGACATCATTAACTATTTCAAAGTTTTAGAAATCGATTGGATTATTTGCACTCATGGTTACGAAGCACTTGGTGATGAGTATGACTGCTTGTATTTCCTTGATGCTGTAATCTTTCTTGACATAGGAGTGCGAGTTCTTAATCGTAAATTTGGCTACCTGATCAATCAGAGTCTTAAAATATCTATATCATCTACAAGAAAGAATAAACATTTTGTCTTGCAAGGTCCATGTTTATTGCAGTTTACTTTTGAATAAGCCCAGATGATGGTTGAGATTGACCTAATACTGTTAGCCTCAAACTCTGCTTAGTTAGTAGATGAGTTAACGAGCTTGCCTCCTTCTCTCTTTTCTGACTAGTCGCCGCTGTAGAACCTCAACAATCAAAATATAATGCAAAAGACTATAATAATCATTATTGGAATTGAACAAAGGGACTGCAATTATTTCAAAAACTTCTTAGACATCATCATGATGAATAGCTTTCCTTGTCTTCTGAGAAATCTCAATAGCAAATGCTGAAATCGCCAGTATTATCTAGATACGTAATTTAACAACAAAACATAAACTTGTGTACTTAATTGTCATAACATTTCTCTCATAAACAGCTAAAACTTACCTCACCTAATGAAAAATCATTGGCTTTCTCTCGTATATAGGATTTTGTCTTTTCCAGGATCAGTTAAAGAGAAGAGTATTTTTCATTTACTACTTATAATTATTAATTTGTAGAAGTAGATTCAGACTTGCCGAAGGAGTTAATTGCGATGAGGCAGGTCAGAGTGTCAAATTCTGATATATGCTTATTGAATTGCTTCGCATGATGCTCCCACAGTTATGTAGAGCCCTTTTGCGCTTTACTGAAAGCTTGAAGCTATTAGCTGAACAGAAACCCAGATACTGCTTTACAAATTCAGAAAAGCTTTTATTTACTTTGATAAAGAGAAATTTTCTTGAATAAGAAATTTATCTCATTAAGACTGATAATAATTGAGAGAATGTTAATTTAAATTTTATAGTAAATTTAAAAGATACTGTCTGAGATTGGAATCTCCTGAGTATCTCTTCCTCTATCCTGGCCCAAAGCGTGTCATTGTATTTTATAATCTAAAAAGCAAGTTAATACAAGTTTCTACTTTTATCTTATAAACGAAGACTTGAAAAATGCAAAAGTACTTACCTTAAAAGATAAATTGCTCATGCTTAAAAGCAATATGTTCAGTTGCACATCATTCAGGGAGGATAAAAAATGCATAGATAACTGTCTCATCTGCTCTATTTCCTCTTTTCTTAGTCCTTATTTATTAACCTCTTCCAAAGAGTCATTATAATATAAATGGAAATAAATCTTTAATTGAGTCAGGGAAGTATTTCTCAAGGAAAATTTAGACCAGAGGCTGCAATAGAGGCTCAATCCTCTTACTTGTATTTAAGTCCTTCACTTATTTATAAATGATCTGATTTAATTTTAGTTTAAAACTTTAGCCATCTCCTTGCTGAGATCATTCATAAATTTAATGACTGTCTTGTTGTTATCTAAGTTGTCATTCAAGAAATTTACAGCGTCTCTTACATAACTAGCATTTAAAGGTTTTATAATATTCTTCAGAGTAGAGATAATTATTTAGCATCTCTGGTTTGAATAGCATTTTCAATAAGCTTTGAGAATTAGCTAAAGTTTTAAGTGGGCCTCTACTTGTTATCATATTTTTAAAATTGTGAAGTCTCTTGCTGACTTTGATTTGGCTATTGTTGTTTGCTGAAGCCTGTTATGCTTCTTGAAATTCCAACACTCTATCTCTGCTCCACTTGGGCTAAGCAATATAGCAATAATTATTAAAACTAAATAAGATAATAATTTTTAAAAAAATATTAGGAGAAGCTTTCTCTTATTTGGCTTCAGATTGCTACTGAGTTTGAGCAGTCTTGTTTTTTAAATTTTGCATGCGAGCACTCCTATTGAGAGGAGCTCGCTAGGATTATTGGGGACTCTATTCAGTTTGCTTCTCTTAGTTATTCACAGAGAACAATCTCCTGCTCAGATAAGATATTGCTGAAAATTATTCCTACTAATTCAATTATCGCTCTTGGCTCACCTTCAAGCATATACATGCCTATTTGATAGTGTGTTGCGTTGGTTTGCCTTATAGAGATGATGTGAGTATTTGTGCATTTCTAATAGATAAATTAGTAGGTTTATTTTTCATTGTATCAAATTAATTGTATGGTTATATTTAAATATAAATTCTCCCTTTAACACTAAACCATAGGGACATGTATTTTCGCACTTGATTAAGACAAAGTAGTTGCAATTATATAAATAGAACTAGATATAAATAGTCACAAATCTATATTACTACTTCAGGTTTATCTAAATTAAAAATATTTCATAATAGAGATTTATATATTTTTTAATAGATAATAGTTGGAAGAAAACCCAATCTATAATTTATTAAAGAGCGCATTGAGATATCAATTACTGAAAAAAGGGATTAAATGTATATTTAATTTATAATGGAATAGACAAAGTTTTATTCAAATTCTATTTTGTAATTTATTTTTGACAGTAATTAAAGAATCAAAGTATTCTGAAAATGAATAAGTTTCAAAAACGGACGAGTAATGACAAGACAGCAGTTAGAAATAAATTCTAAGTGCAAGAAGAGACACTCTCAAAGCCATTCCTAAATCAAAACTTAGCACAGAAAAAATGATATTGCTTAAATAGAAGTCAAATGAAATTAAATTAAATTTTATAAAGGAATTAATAGCAGAACTCCCCTGTCAATCATTTAGGATGAAACCTTACTCCCTTTGGATGAGTTATAGGAAACTAATTTTCTGAAGAATGATGAGCGGGAGACTACTCGCTTCAGAAGCAGAACTGATAACTATAGTGCCTTCACCAATAAAACTGCTGACGCTATATTTTAATTATCATTCTTACATTTGTGTTATTATTTGCTTTTGAAATAAGTTCGTCCCTGAATGGGCCAGGATTGATTGAAAACAAGACCCCTCCAAAGCTAATTGAGCAGAGGAAATAGTCTTAGAATTAGCTGGAAATAAATGATAAGTAAAGATTAGGAGCAGGAGGTGGTGTTATCCAATAGCTAAAAATGAACTCAAAGGAATCTGGTAAGTGTTAATATCAATCAAATAGTGTCATTCTCAAAATAATTTACAAAATTAGAAACCAATCACACAGGAGTTTCACATCAAATCCCCAAAGCAAGAACTAGAAAGAGAAAGCATAAGAAGAAGAAGACATCATAAGAATATTTATGGAATTTAATTTATAAAGAGACGGTGCTTGTACATTCACAGACTCTGCTTTGAAACTGCTGAGGAAAAACAAAAGCGACTGGAGAAGGAAATGAGAAGAGAGGCAAGGAAAATGGAGCAAGCATCTGGCCAGGCGAAAATAGAGCGTATTCAATATCTGTGGAAGGTTGCGAGATCAGTTTATTTCTCAACTGGTTTTTGAAAAGGTAAATAGCTAATCTCTTAATCTGATAGATCCAAGGATCAGCTCACAAAGAAGCAAGTTTAAAAGGACTAATTTTCTTTAGCTAAATTAAATTAGAATAAGTGAAGGGTACATCATAAACAAACGCAGTGTTCTTTGATGACATAGTTGGAAGCTATATAATCCCACCAGATAATCGAATTAAGCTTCTGTGGGACACAGGCTGCAGTATTACTTATATGTTTATGATGAGATTTTAATTAGAGTATGCTTCTGCTATTTTCTATTTTGCTTGTATTCTACAGGTAAGTAGTAGAAGTACTTTATATTAAAATTAAATTTAGTGTGAGTTTCAATTTAAAGCCTCTGGAAAAGTTCTTCAAGCTTGAAGTGGCAATCGACATCATCATTTGAGTATGTAATTGATAACTCAATATGTTTTCCATCATCTTGATAATTGACCAGTTATTGACGTTCATAACTGCCTTCTACCAAGAAAAGAAGTTGGTGCATAAACCCTCCAAACTGGCCAGGAAATATATACAGTCTTTCTTTGTGGTGGACTGCTTGGCTAATATGCCATACTTGTTTGCACTTGGCAGGATGCAGGCACTCTACTACTTCAAATTCTTCAGAGTCCTTAAGATTTAACCAATTCAATTAAATTTTCATGTAAAGATGAATTGGATGTTCCGCAACCTTGAAAAGATTCTTAAAATTGTTAATTTAAACAAAATACAGTTTATTTATAAAATGGCAATAGCTAAGTGGTCTAAGTTGAAGCAGGCGCAGGCAATCGACTGGTTTGCGTTTATAAAGTTCATGATCTACATTTTCTTCATCATGCATTTTGAAGCCTGTCTCTTTGTTGCTTATATATAGAGTAACAATTTAAGCACATATATTGTTGCTCTTGAGATAGATGACAACCATTCATTCCTTATAAAGGAGGGTATGTCACCCCTGATTCATAAGACAAAGACATCTACCTGATGGCTATCTATACAGATTATTACGTAATATACTTTATCTATGTAGTGCAAGTGACATTCACAACTGTGGGCTATGGAGATATTCATGGCTCAAATCGAATAGAGTTCATCATTTTAAATTACATGCATAAGAAGATAGCAAATCTATATTGAATTTCTTATGATATATATATATATATATATATATATATATATATATATATATATTGAATTATTCATGTACTTCATCTAGCTTGAACTGGTGGGAATCAGCATATTCTCCATCTTCATGCGCAGAGTTCAGGAGTTCATGCAGACCAAGTCATTTGACATTCACTTCCAATATTTTCATACTTATTATTGTCGCTTTTAAAATATTGATTGTTGCTGAGCGGATGGACAACCTAGAGACGTGGTTGATGCGGCTGAGTAAGGCTGGTCAACAGTATTCACTCAAGCAAACTATCGATATAAAGAGCATCTAGAAGTTCTACGACATCTACTATAAGAAAAGCCCCTCTCAGTTTTTTATTCATAGAGTGTACAAAGTATTCATAAGTTTCTGGAGCATGAGTTCTATAAGTTACTCAGCATCCAAGCCAAGAATAAACTAATCAAGGAAATCACAAGACCATACAGGAAAAAGTTCAAGCACTTTTTCGTTGACCATGATCATGGATTCAAAGCTAACAACACATTTGTCAGAGATCTCATGGCGAATATCTACTTACAGATATATGAGCCTTAGAAGACAGTCATAGCTTTCAAAGAGCAATCCATTTTAATGTTTAATGTTTGATTGATAAAGATGAGGTGACAGAGATATCTTTCATCTAGCAGGGATCAGTAGTAGTGTTTGACAAGGAAAGAGAGCTGTCCATTATAAAGTTTGGAGAGGGCGCCTACATTTTATCCTATAATATTGAGAGTTATCTATATATATAGAGAGTTTAATTGATTGGAGACTTTCAAGTGCTGATGAACATCAGATCCAACTACACCTACATAATACAGAGTCATGACACCAAGAGTGTTGACTGCCACTTGATGTGCATCAGTGCTCATAAGTTCCTCAAGATATGCAAAGATCACCCAGAGGAGGGCAAGTTCCTCCAACTCAGAGCTCAAAGGAGATAAACTATTTATTAATTCAAAAATGATTAACTTTTTCCTTTGGCTCTCGTTAAAGTAATTGGTTTATCTGAACTTGAAGCGAGTTCGAAACCAAGCTCGAAGAGAGGAGATAGACCAGGCTTACCATGCAAGGCTGAGAAATGTGCAAGACTTCGATGGTCCTAGGACCAGCACCCTTACCAAAATGAGAAGGAACAGTTAAAGGAGACTTCAATTCAATATCAATACACAATGAAGTTGTCTTGTTTTTATTCTAGGCGCACTTTAAGGGCAAGTCAGATCTGAGCTTAGATAGATACAATGATCCAAAGAAAAGGCCATCTCAAACCAACGGAGGAGGAGGAGAGCAGCAGAGGCCAAGCGTCAACTAACTATTCCCTCCTGAGCAAACTCAAAATTTGAAAAGGAAACAGCAGCCTCAAAATAACAAGGATCTCAATTTGGATATCTTGCAACTCAAAATAATGTAATGCTTTAATTAAGCAAAGAGAGACAGATCAGATACCTAAGCAAGTGCAGGTTGGCTTTACAAAGTCAGATGATGAGGATGACTCAGAGGAGTCTGAGGAACTACCTCCTGAAGAATTCATGAAGGAGAGCGAACTGCTCCTCAATATAGACTTTAATATAGTATTCAGATTGAAACTTTGTTTTATAGACATAAGCGATGATGAGCAAACTGTCGAGCACTTCCAGAAGTAAAAGTTGGAGAATTAGCAAAAGGTCACTGCTAAAAAGTTTAGACTATCTATTTAAGATTATTCCTAACTGATCTTAAATTTTTGAGTTTGACAGGGTTTAGAAATAATTCTCGAAACTGAACTTCTTAGCTGTGAAGCTGAGGGACACAGTGGCCGTGAGTTATTCAGACTTGAACCAGGCTCTGACTTAGAAACTGCTGACTGGCTCAGATGAGAAACTATTCCAGCTTAAAAGGTCAATGGGAATAAGGCATGAGGACCTACTCAAGGAAATCGAAACTGTCAAGCGAAAGTCAAGGAGACTTTTCTCTTCAAATCACTACATATGCAAATAATTGATATGTTATGATCTTATTATCAGCTGTCTAAGAAATTCTCTGAGGAAGATGCGGTGGCTTCTGAGGACACAAGCTCCATCCACACTGACTCAAGCATGAGAGATTCACTTATAACTCGCTTAGATTATAATTAGAGATGAGGATTTGAAGGACTCTGACCAGGAGGGTGAGAATGGATTTCTACTGAACAGAACTATCGATGAGGGGCAGAAGGGAGAAGACCAAAGTGATAATGATCTAAATGTGTCTGGCCTGAGCCTGATAAAGCAGAGACTCACTAAAAAGCTTGCATTCAATCACATAGGCAACTACAAGAAGAAAGCTTAACCTCATCTATAATATTTTATGGACTTATGTGCTTAAGTGTAGCTGGAAAGTTTGAAGAAAATGAACTACTTTAGAGACAAATACTTATAACGCAAGGAAAAGAAAAAGCTTAATCATTCTCATAGTAGTAGTTTGGTTTCTTATTTGAGCTTATGAAAGAGAAAGGTTCCTCATCCTTGAAACTCAATGTTAACGTAAAGAAGACCTACTATGGTGGACCTAATGGCGGCTTCTATGGCATCTATGTCGACCACTCTCCAACTTCAGCAAACCTCTCCTCCCTAAGAAGAACAAGAACTAGAATTTCTCTTCCTTCGGATCTCCATTTCCAGCTGCATCCCCTGGAAAGCTCGCCCAGCAAAAGTTCTTTGGCAAAGAATTGAATTCTCGCAATTCTCAAGTAGCTCATACTGGTGAAGACTCTTAGAGAGACATTACTTCTCAAATATTTTTTTCCTTGCTCAATATAGATATCATTATTTCAAATATTACAGATAGACCCCCAGTTTTAAGTTATCGAGCCAGTAAAAAGCATAGCCAATCAAGAGCAATAACAGAGACACCAAGCTTTTGTTTAGGGAGGAAGGAAGAAAATCCATAGTAATGAGACTTAAGTTCAAAGCAATCACCTTGAGGTGGGACAAAAAGATATGTACAGGATGAGCAACGACACTAACATCATCTATAAGGAAAACTTAATTTACTATATAAGGATGGATGAATTATTTATGAGTAAAACGAAGCACGCAATTAAAGTAGTTCAAAGCAGCTGTCAGGCTAAGACTCTTCGCACGTAAAGTCAAACTATGTTTAAGTTTGTCTGTGTGTTTGGAGTAATTTAATTGAGTCTAACTTCAACATTACAGTCAATAATCTGAGCCCCAGAGATCCAATTCAAATGCTGCTTTAATCTCCATAGCAAAATGAACTCTAAAATAGTCAAAGAGTAGGTGGCTATCAGGCTGAGAGTTTGAATTCTTCTCAAGTGATAATTTATTTACCTTTAAAATTTATTATTCTTTTTAAGTTAACCTATTGTTGAATGGATCTCAGAAAATAGAGAATGAATAGCAGTTAAAGAGCTAGCAATCGGTCATCAACGACTTCAAATACTATGATGATGAAGATAAGAACTATCAATCGGCAGCGAGTTTGAACTAAGGTCCTTTGCTCGCTTAAAATGACACTGCTGATATCTTGCATGCCAACTCACTCAAATATTTGAAGAATACTCAACATGCCTAGATCAAGCAGAGAAATAAACTTTCACAATAGAGGAGCCAGACAAGCAGTGTCATGATTTAAGAAGAATTAGAAAGATAAAGGGAGCACGAAGAGGAAGAGAGTAGAGTTTTCGAAGAGGAGCAACAAAGAATTCTTTAGAATTAGAATCAACATTAAGAATCAGACACCAATTTCTCTTAAAATACAAGTAAAGCGGAATTGCCAAACAGCAAACTTAATGATAAACTTTAAAGAGCTCTCGCTTTGAAAATTTAAGATCGAATGGAAATCTCCCCTACTAAAATAAATAGACAACCCTCTCAGTCTTAGTACTGAGAATTATACGAACTTAATCTACAAGCTATCAATTTCACGGATATTGAATCCTTTGGGTTCTCTCATCACTCATTTTAAATTTCATTTCCTTTAAAGTGTTGCAAAATGTTAGAACCCTATTAAATAATACACCACTTGAGAATAAGTTGTGCAATAAAGTTTTAATTACCACTTTAAAAAAGAAGAGCTAAGGATGGATTTTGGACAGCTGCTGCTTGAGTATAAGTTCAAGACTACAGAGAAAAAGAAGGGTTAGTTTTGGTGGAAGGAACAGGCGTGGAATAAGACAGACCACAAAGTAAAAGTGCGCAAAGAAAAGGTGGAGCGATCTTTTCAGAAGCAGGACTATGTGCTCTCTATATCAGGAGGCTTTGAATCTTGCTTCAGCTGGCTTTTAGGAAATAATGTGTTGAACGGCTCTCCAGTTTGTGAAATTTGCTGCGCCGAAATGGAGTTAGGAGGAGGTGGAGCAGGAGCTGGTGGGACAGGTGTTCGATGGATCCTCGAAGCTATCGATGCAGGACTTGCTTGACTCGTCAGAGTATTCGCCATCGATCTTTCGTGAAAGACGCTCACTGCACTCTCATGGAATTCGTGAGAGTGGCTTACTACTACTTCTTGAAGGGCTATGATCCTGATCTAGCTCACAGAGAGATGACTGAAAATGCGCATGATGGAGTAGGGGCAGGCATTGGCAAAACTGCAGTCTACAGCGTCTATGCTCTGTGCAGAGAGAGAATATCTAGACATGCCACTTGGTCAGTTCATAATAAGAAATTTGGAGGACCAAAGAAAGAGGTGCTAGTTGATTTCTTGAAGTTGCATTTAAGAAACAAGCAGGGAAGACCTGAGGAATGGTTGGTGCTGGGATTCATAGAAAGATCGAGTGGCAGGTGCAGAGGGTACATGATACCTAATATCAAGGTGTAGACTATAGTGCAATATCTTGCTAAAACAGTAGCTAAAGAATCTATCCTCTATACTCCTTTCTATTCAGAGAACGGGTGGGAATTCCTGGACAAGTATTTTGAGCACAGGAGACTTCTCAAGAGTAAATCGTAAGACTACTTTACAGAGTGCCAGAACTGGTTGAAAGAGTCTGGGTTTGACAAGATGTGGAGGAACGTAAAGGAGCTGGAGATGAGCTACTTGAAATTCTAGATTAACATGCGTCGCTATGGGAAAGTGCATGAGAATCTGTAGATGTATATTGATGAGCAGGTGTTTAGAACTGAGAACCCATCTCTCGAGAATAAGCGAGAGGCTCTGTGTTAAGCTTTTCATGTGGATCACTGGAAAGATCAAGAGGATAATAAAGACAAGGAGTTGGGAATTGGAGGTGGTTATAATCAGTTCGGTATCTTGAACGAGGAGGAATTCCTAAGAGTGATTAAGACAAGTGGAAAGCGAGTTTAGAAGTTCCATGACAATCCTGACGAGTACAGAGACCAGTTTTACAAGATAAAGTATCCTAAGAAGGATGATGGAACAAGAATGGTGGTCTCAAACAACTAGGATGATGCAGATATCGAGGGAATGGAGGGTGTAGATCCAGAAAAGCCAATTATGAAGCTGGGAGGAGAACTTGAGCACAAAGTGATTGATCTTCAAGATTTAGCTAGAAAGCGTTTCAATGCGAACAAAGAGGAGTTTGCTTAGAAGAAGCAGCAAGACATGGAGAGTCAGCCAAAGATCAATGGAATAGATGACTTGTTTTGAATTTAAGCTTTTAAATAATTGATCGATTGGATGGATAAATTAATTTGTTGACTTCACTTCAAATTTGCTTATCATTCATTAAGTATCTGCTTTGATTGAAAGAGAGAGAAGTGGAAATGATTTATTTTAATTAAAGAAATCAGACTATTGTGAATGATCAAAATATTTATTGCTTTCACTTGAGTCTGTTGGTGGAGACGACCATCCTCCTTGACTTTAGTTTCTCCCTGACCGAGGCATCTGTGATGACGTGCTTCTATCCTTTCTGTTGGCCCTTCTTGATCTTCTTGGACGAGCTTTGTATCTTCTACTACTGCGAACTCTGCATCATAGATAGGTTCCTGACTCCAGCTCCTAGGATCTTGTCTTGGCCCTTCTGCTTCTTGAACTTCTTACGCTGCTGCTTGTTCATCTTAGACATGAAGTCGTCGTCCTCGTCCCCTTCACCCTCGCTCTCGTCACTCTGTCCAGCCTTGCCACTGAACAGCTTGTTGAGCTTGCTGCCCTTTTACTGCACTTCCTCCTCCTCATCTTAGTCTCCGTTGATGGAGTCGACGTCGTCCTGCCTGTTCTTGGTGGACTCTTGAGGCTTGATGAGCTTGTAGGCTTCTGAGCCCCTGTCTATCTTGAAGTCATTCTCAGTGAACATCTTTCCAAAACGAGAGTCGTTCATGATATTCTCTGCAGCCAAACCACTCTTGGTCTTCTCACCTGCCTTCTTCATTAAGTCGTTCACGAAGTCCTTGTTCACTTAAATAGAAATGAGTAAGTGTAATCATATGACTTGAGCTTACTTGTTGGCGGGAATTTAGATGCGCTTCTCTCTCATCTGGTTAAGTTTGGAGGCGATCAGCTCCTTTCTGTATCTCTCAAAGGCAAAAGGATCTGCAAAAATAATTATGTGAAGCAACACTTAGCAGTTTCTAATAGGCCCTCATTTCGATGAAGAAACCGTGTAAGTGTGCTCTTAGCATAGGAGTACCAATCAGGTGAGTGGCATTCAGCTGCTGTAGTTCATTCATTGTCAAGAACTTGTAGTCTTCATATACAGAGGTGTTCTGTGACTCTTCCATCTCTTCATTGAATAGATTCTATAAGCACAGTCTGATATAAGTTAATCAGTCAGGTTTTCAAGGAAGGCACACCACTTGGGAGCGTTACCAAGACTAGGGATGAAGTAAGTTCCGATCTTTTGCTGCTCCTGAGGAACCATAACAAGACCAGAGTCAGCACATAGTTCAAAGCTGTTGACTCCTGTCTTTGGCTCGATGTTCGTGAACAGTTTGCCAGAGTCCTTATCATAGAATTGTATAAATTCTTCCTCATTCACTATATGGGTAGGATAGATCTTGATGATCTTCTTGTCAGCTGAGAGGAGTTTGCGAGATGCCTTGTGGAAGCCGATAGTGTGGATGGGTTGCCTGTAATGGTGATTAAGGGTGAGTAGTGGTAAGGGGTAGCGCATGTCGTACAACATCACTTTTCCCTTCTGAGTTCCCACTGCTACATTCAAAGAACCCTATTCGAACTTCACAGCTGTTATTTCCTCGTCTGCAGTAATCTACCATTAAATATAAACAAAAGTCATATTAAGAGTTAGGTTTATTCCCTGAGGAGCGAGAGCGCATACTTTGTTCCTAGTTTCCATATTCCAAAACTCTATTCTGCCATCGATGCCTCCAGATGCAATCACGTTCATGTCCTGACTGAAATCCACGCAGTTAATCTCTGGTGACTCACTTTCTAGAGTAGTGTTGAATCTGCCCAAGTCTAGATTGAGTCTGTAAATCTCATTAGTGGCACCCACTGCTACTAAGTCACAGGAGAAGGGGTTGTACACCATGTCACGCCCGAACTTAGGTTCTAATCTTGAAATGTCTTCCATATTGAGCATGTAGTTCAATAAACCTTATACGTAAATTGTTTAGCAGAAGAAATATAATGCTTTTTACAATTTTTTATTAGGATGTCGAGTTTCTTTCAATATGAATATTTATAATAAATTTCCTTAAGGATTGACAAAGTTTAATTTACTGCAAAATTAGCTTTAAAATTATTATGATTGAGTTTATTTCTATCTGCGCAGAGGAAGGCCATCTTGGAGTAGTCAGCGGAGAGCATTTGTAGTTGCACTATCTCTGAATCAATTCCTCTCTCGCACTTCAAAGACAGCTCTGCAGTGTCGAATATTTTAACCATGGGTGCGTATATTCAAAAACAAGAAGCGAATTTAAGATATGATTCCAGCTGCTATGACATAGTTCTGGTCTTGAGAGACTCTGACTCTTTGGCAGGATGTATTGAATTCAAAGTCTTGGATGAGCTCAATGCGGTTGCGATACTCATCTAGTTGCTTGAGTTTCATCTTCCTTTTCTTAGCCTCCTCCATATACTCAGGCAAACTCTTGCCACTGGACAAGTCGTAGATCTTCACACTAGCAAGAATAAGTACAATTGGTATTTGCTTACCCGTTCAATTCAGACACTTTCATTATCAAATATTGCTTACTCTTAATTATAATTATCACTCCCAATTCACTATCAAAAGAGTTGAATAGGTAATAAATCCTCAAGAATCACAATTAATGTGGAGTATGTAAACTTTCATAAATCCAGTTGCTTATTTAGTTGTTAAATTAGTGAAAGAGGATTCGAAAGAGTGAACTGAGTAAAGTCAAGATTATATATAATATAAGTATAGAGGTTTGTAGTTAATTGATTAAATAAATATAAGAATGGGAGGCATTAATTTGCGAAAGATTCTAAACTTCAAACTCATACTGCTGCTTGCTCTCTTCATTTCTTTGGAGAAACAATATTGTGAATATAAAGTAAATGTGCTTAATTAGATTGGAGATGGTGGTATGTGCGGATCCTTAAGTGCCTAACCTGGAGAGTAATAGGAAGGACCTATCATCTCTCCTAAAAAAGACTATGGAGGAGAGGAGAGAGCAGAGACAAAAGCAGATTCGTGAGTCTGGTGCCAACTCCACTCAGAGTCCTTCATGGGAGGACATTCAAAACGAGATCCAGGCATTAAGAGAAGCAACTATAAATGAAGTCCAAAACCCCTCATAGATTTTAACTTTATTTCAAGTCACTCACAAGTAATTATAGGATAAAATTATTATGTAGAGTGACACCATTGAGAAGATTCTAAGCAAAATCAGATCCAAGTCAACTTGGGCCAGACCTGCTTAACCAGACACAAGTTCAAATAATTTTGTCTTAACTTCTAAGGACGAAGATTCTGATAACGGTAACTGAAGAAGAATGAGAGCTATGGACTTTATAATTGTCTATTTATTTAAGACTCAACAAATTCCACAAACTAAACAGCTGACGACAACTCTTATAAATCAATCTTCTCATTTTACTCTACTACAGGGGGCGACAACGGAACCACAGATGGAAACAACACAGAAGAAGGTTAGTGAAGTTAATTTAAAGCTTGATTAACTCCACGATCATGCCATTAAACACAGGCCTCCTTTCTGAAGCTTTAAAAGATAAGAGGCTGCTTCACTGTGTGGTATTTGTGGATTGTTGTTGTTTTTGCGTTTATTAAGTTAGCCAGCTTTATTCTTCTAATTCCAATAAAATTTAAAAGCAACATCATCTTTAATTCTTGCTATAGAACAGCCAAAACCCAACAGCAAACTCTTCTAAGAATACTTCAAAGAGTGGATCAGAGGCTTAGTCACAGGTGCTTTGATTTTTAAATTCATTAATATTTTTACTTTTTTTCCTTCATATTATGATGTTAAAATATGATAGGACTTGTGATACTGATTCTACTTGCAGTCCATATTAAAAAGCGAGCAAGGGAGTACTTCCGTAAGAGGAGGATCCTTTATAGATAATTGGTTTCCTTTAATCAAGTCTGTTTTTTAAATTTAAAGATCCGACTGTTTTCTTGTTTTGGAAGAGAAATCCCCAATTTAGACAGAGCAGAGGACGAGGTAGAAGATTTCCAGAAGATCACATTCAGGTTCCGCAGGAGATGGGCCTACTTTTAAAGATGAAATAAGTATGATTTTTTGACTTACTTATTGGAGGGGATGTCAAAGAGGAAGTAGGAAAAGATTTTCAAAGCCAATAGCATCCCACCCAAGTACCAGAGTAGGAAGGAGATGGAGGTGGCTACCCAAGATTCATCTGACGAGGAGAATATTGACATCATGGAAGATGAGTAAGCATATAGTGGATAATATTATAGTGATATAATTATCTTAAGCTAAGGGAGAAAACTACTTGCAGAAGAAGAAGACTGCAATCGGAAAAAAGAAATTTAAGAGCAAGGTTCATCCTAAGACTGCAGCCAGCTCCAATAATGCTTTACTTAGTTTGACTATCATTTCATATTGGGTTTTAATTTAACTTAGGAAATTGAAAAAGTTAGAACAAAGGAAACGCGGCTGCTGCTCTAGTTTCTGCAGCTGCTTCAAGTCAGCAGTCGGCTTAGACCAAGGAGACTCATAAAATATTTCAGCTAATAAATTGCAAATGGTTATTATATACTCTGAGGATGATTAGGAGACTTGGCAAACTGTAGAAGCTGCAATGTCTGTTATGATGTTTTCTTTTTCCTAAGCTGTGAGTTCAATAATGTAATTCCTAAAAGAGCAAGACGAAAAGGAGAAAGAGGATAAAAAGAAAGATGAGGCCAACTCCACTCTCCAGGAAATCCAGTCCTAAAAAGCTAGATAATCACTTTTAAACTTCCAAATGGAGCAATCGTCTTAATTAGGAGAAGATGTGATGGCCGCAGGTCCCAATCACAAACTCACTATTCACCAAATTACAATCAAGAAGAAGAACTTGCAACTCAAAAAACAAATCCATTATATTATTAAGTGAGAGTAATATTTTGCACAGCCATCCTGACGCTATTTCTGAGTAGGCTGACCTCGAGGATGAGTTGCAAAGCTAAGTAGGAGACTATCGCATCATCATTAGTCTATTCTTATATTATTGAGACAGTGGGAGGCAGAGAGATTTCCACTCTAAGAATAATTTGCTGAAGAGGAATGAAAGGATAGACGCGTTTGAGCAGCATGAGTCTTCTGAGTCTCAGAACTCACAGTCCAACCAGAGCTAACAAGTCCTGCTAAACTAAAACTACTAGCAGCAGAGATCAGTTCGCCCGCACGAAATGCCTGCAGAGTATGCTCTTTAGGACTATGGCTTTAACAACAAGAACAAGAGTGAGAAGATCATACATAGGAATTCAATTTATATTGAATTAAGAAGCTTATATATTTTGATAAGTTTAGAGAATTTTTTAATGCTTATTTAATTCAGAAGCGGGAACTATAAAATTGTCCACAGATATTATGATAGCCAAAAAGAAAGGTTTTGGAGTAGAAAGCGGCCCAGAAATCTCCAAATCTAAAACTTAGATTCCGAGAGAGTGAGTTTTCCATATTTTCGAAAACAAGTGCAGCCTCTTTCAATAAACTTGACCAAAAAAGTTAAATTTTATCTTAAAATATTTATTGTAGATAGCAGCTGTGTGGTCTGAAAAGAGCGTAAATTAAATTGAATTTAAATTTAAATAATTAATTCATCATACTTAGAGAAGTTTAAACGCCTCTCGGACCTCTTAAGACTACCCGAAAAACCTCAGCAACTACCTCACACTTCAAGCTCATCTTTCAATAATGAACTACTCCCCATTTGACTATCAAAGCATGTAAAAGCGCCAACCCGCTCAGAAGTAACCTTTTAACTTCAAACCAGCTGTCTCAAAGCAAAACTTGGTCTTACAGAGGCTGCAGAAAATAAGAACTGAAGACTAGTACTTTGATGACTAGGAGCACTTACTTAGTGTCAGGGAATCTCGAGTCCCCTCCCAGCGTACTTCATAAGCTATTAATATTTAAATGTGCTATTTATTCATCTATTGCGACAGAGACTCAAGGCTTTGAGTCTCTTTAAGGAATCAAGAGAACTTTTAACTTTGAAGAACTCACGAGTCAATACTATTAAGTTAAAGTAAATTATGAACTTGTTTGCGACTAGCAGTAGTTTGAGTCTGAAACTCCGCAAACTATGAGCTAAATTTCTTATTCCACTGCGATTTCAAGCGCAAAGCCCTCTATGAAGCCACCTCTCGCACATAAGAACAAGAAATACCTGCCTTTTGCAAACTAAGTGCCTAAAATTACCGAAAACCCTTTTGAAATCGCCCCTGAAACCCTATTTGCATAAACTGAGCAACATCTCTAAGCGGGTTTATCTCATAGATCTATCAGAGATTAGGAGGATAATGATTTCTCATGCATAGAGAGCATAGAAAATAGACCAACTCAAAAGTAAAACCTTGTTAACTATTTTTAATATTGTTTTAAGTATTCCATAAACTTCAAAGTGGCAGAGGAAGAAGACTTCATAGGCTCAGCACTAAATTCAAATGAATTCTTAAGTAACCACTAAAGCTATTCAAACCAAAATTTTAAGTCCATAATCACACTCACTCATTAATTCCTTCTTCTTATTTGTAAAACTTTGTCTCCCTTAACATGGATAGAAATTTTTCAAGCATCTCAACTGCTAACTCCCTCAGTAGTGGAAATTATAACCCTTCTTAACTCATAGAAGTGCAAAGCAAGAACTTTTGTGCCTACAGGCAAAAAGAAGGGGTAGTTTCTTAAACTATCAGTTACAATAATTCAAACTTTGAATCGGAAATCGCCACCCAAAGGCAATTTTCCAGATTGGGTCAGCAAGATTTTACCTTTGAAGAAGATGCTGCTGCAGAGTACTTATTCATATATCTCTTATTGAATGTTGATTAAAAAATTAAAGTAAATGAGTACAAAGTTCCTAAAAGCCTCCCTGCCTCGTAATTCCTCGGCCTTAAATACTCTGTCAGCGCAGACAACGATTATGTCCAAAGCTCTCTCAGATCGAAAGAACAAGCAAAGAGATTTGCATTCAATTTTTATTAACATGCCATCTTATATATGAGACTCTGTCCCTCTGACTTCTTTAGTAATCACGTAGGCTCGATAACAAAGAGGCTAAAGTTTTTTCCATTTCTATAACTTTTATTTAAATCCTAAGACTCTTAGTTTATTCAATGATGAAAGTGGATCAGATAGTAAAAATACCCAATCTCAGGCTTTATCTGGCCTATTCTAAAATACTAAATCAGTGATTCGCAACTTATCTTATTAAGATTAGGAAAATCAACCCAACTATATCAATTTTAAGTATTTAAATTCAATTTAGCCTTTAAATTGTGGTTCAACAGCTTAGGATTAAATGGATGTATTAACTGATAATAGCTTAAAAAGCAAGTAATCGCTTTATAGACTTGGCAGCAAATGCTAGTCACTTCATATTTAAAATCAGGATTCTCCTATTCTATAGATGGTCCCTTCTAAACCTTGAATAAATTATTCAGTTTCAACTATCTATCTAAATAATTTCTAAACGTTCATCCCAAGTTGAAGACTAAGAGAGCTTAGGACTCAGCTAAGATGTGGACGAGTTCGATAATGATGAGAGCAGACCCTTGCAAAAGCTACTACAGAAGAGAGGAAAGAACAAGTTCATTTTCGACCCTGAAAATGGAGGTGGCAGAAGGAGAAGAATTAAGAAAATATCAAGACTGGAGATGATAGGCATCATCAATCCAGATGATGAGGATGCAACTCCTGCTTAAATAAGTATGTTAATTTGCTCTTCCATATTCAAGGAAAGGCCTCTCTATAAATGAAACTAGAGCTCACAATAACATATATGAGGCAACTCAAGGATAGAGACCTATGAATATCTCAGAAGATCTCTACAAAGTTGATTCTGATGCTCAGCTACTGTCGAGGTAAGAGGATTGCAGACATCCTGACCTGAACACTATTTGCCCAGAGGAGTTAGCCTCAATGTTTGACTTCACATGCAAAAAGTCTTTACAAATTGAATTTCAGATAATATAGTTAAGTCTAAGCTGTCCAAGCTTATTATCGACTGTAGATTTGACTACGAGTACTAAGGAGGCCACATTTAAGGAGCTTTGAATATGTCAACTCCAGAGTAAATGGAAGATTTCTTCTTCTCTAATTAGCAAACCATTGAGTAGTTGATGTCCATTTAAATTAAACTCTTAGGCATTTTAAGTAATAAATCCACATAGACTGTGATAATCTTCCACTGCGAGTTTTCTCAGCATCGCGGTCCCAAAATGTACAGAGCCCTCAGAGAAATAGATAGACGCCTTCACTTAGACTTCTATCCCTAACTATTCTACAGTGAAATCTATCTGCTAGAAGGAGGCTACAAAGAATTCTTTGGCCTCTTCCCTTAACTTTGCAGCGGCACTTACACTCCAATGGCTGATAAATCTTATAAGGATGAGTGCAAGGAGAAGTTCTAATAGTGCAAGAATAACTATAAGACCTACTCTACTAGAGATGCTTCGGATAGACTGCAGAGCAAGTGCCAATTGTAATTTGAATGAGGAAAAATTGATACTCTTGCCAGAGTAAAAGAAGCAAAATCTTTGAAAATAGACCTTGAAAATATCAACTTTGTTATAAATACCTCTCGGTCGAGAAATTTTAATCAAAACTTCTTGACTTACAAATATTCCGCGTATTTTATACTCGATGGAACCACTTTTTTTGTTTATTTGCTCAATAAATTCTCACTACACTTCTTTCTTTACAATATTTGATATTGATATTCCTTATCGAAGAAAATATATTTTGTAGTTTTAAGATTTAAGAATTCAAATTTAATCTGTAGATATCCACCAGGATTGGTTAACTTGGCTATGATTTACAGACTTCAAACTATTCTCGTGGTATTGTCTACAAATTTCTGACCGTTTCCAATTATCATCTGATTTACAAAAAATATGACAATAAGATCTCATATGTTTTCAGAATTTATTGTAAGCTTATATATTTATTATGTAGAGATTAGCTAAAATCCTTTAAAATAAAGCTTAAGAAACATGATTTAGCTATTTTCTACTTGCCTATAACAACAGATAACTCAGTATTATTCTTTCACACTCACCAGAAGGTGAATTCATTATTATTGGCCACTGATCATTTAAATATAGTGGCAGTAATTTATAATAAATAGATGATCCTCTGTTCACCTGTTGCTGCTACTGCTGATTTTAGTTTTATTAGAAGTTATTATTATTGGCTTGGTTTCCAGTAGGGAAGCTAGACTACTGATTATTGTACATACCCATGCCCATATTATTCTATTACTGTGTTTGGAAGGTATTTACAATAAGAATTTAAAATCTAAATGGCAATATATATTATCATATATAAAATGATGAGATATTGATTGTTAGTCATGAAAGCCTAGCCTTAGTTCATCCCACCGGCTGCTCCCATCATATTATAGCTGAAAATTGAATGAAAAAGAGAATTGAAGTGTGAGTTTTTGGGTTGAAATTATTACCATTAGATTTAGCATTAAATTATACGCAGCTTCATCCTTGTAACTTCTTTGAAGGAAGTCTGTATCAAGAGTTACCTCGGCCATAAGTTTGTAAATCTAGCTCATTTCTTTATTCAGAGTTTGCAACATCAATATTACTTCGCAGAGCTCTCCAAGAATTATGACAGCAGAGCAAACTCATAATAAAACTCTATAAATTATCGAACAAGCCCATATTGAGCTTCGTAGCTTGCATTTTAACAGCCAACATTTTACATATCTTCATTTATTGTTTTAACTTAATTCCGATTTTCATTTAATTTTCTACATAGTGTTCATACCTGCTCCGGTCATGAATTAGTTGTTCATACCCATTCCTCCTTACATAGTGTTCATTCCCATGCCCATATTCATTCCTCCCATTCCCATTCCATTCATGCCACCCATTCCTTGCATCCCCATGCCAGAATTCATGCCCATACCCATTCCCATACCGCCCATAGCCATGCCAGTGTTCATTCCCATAACTCCCATTCCTGCATTTGTTCCATAGCCCATGCCATTCATGCCCATCATGTTTGACTGGAATTGCTGAGGTGGTTGCTGCTACTGCATCTCATTCAGAGATATTCATATAAATTAGGAAATGAACTTTAATAATCTAGTTTTGAGCAGTGACTACCTATGTAGGTTGGATTTGCTGCACGTTAGTATAAAGTTGCTTAAATTAGTCCATTTGATTTTGCTGCTAGACGTTATTCACCCCTGAAGAAGATATCAGAGGCTGGTTGAAATCGAACAAGTGATCTACAGCTGCTACCTATTGTGTATTGAACTAGCTAGCTTGAAATCCTGGTTGCTGCTGCTAATATTACTGCTATTGTTACTACTAACCAAAGCCGCTATAATAAGTTTAAAATTTGCATCAATTTGATTTCAAGCTATTTTGACCAAAGTTATTACTTTAGGCAATAAGAGGCTATGAAGCAGTAGTAGTTGTATGTAGTAGTGGAAGGTTGGCCAAAGAAAAGATCATCAAGCAAACTGCTTCCTGCTTGATTGTTGTTAGAAGACTAGTTATTTTAGAATGAAGTTGTGGTGTTTGCACTTGAAGAGCTGCTACTCTAGCCTGGAACGTCCATCTGAGTGATGAAGTTCATCAAATCGTAATTATCTGCACTCTAACTAGCTGGCTTATATTCGCTAGGTCTGAAGTCACTTTCAGCAGCACCATTTTGGAATGAGAAGCCTTCCTCCTCTTCCTCCTCATCTCCGTAATCGAAATCTTCCCCTGAATCTGAGTCTTCTTGCTTTTACATGCTTTTGAAAAGATACTCCTCAGCTGAGAAGTGATGCTCATCCTTCTACACTTTACCATCAGAGTAGCCAGTTTAGAATTAGCTCCTGTTCATTCCTCCACGCAATTGCTTTGAAACATTATCTAAGTTCTACTGACCCTTGCCACTTGGGTTAAATGACTTCTCCTCATGCACTGTTTTAAAGTCATCACTAAAGCAGAGTCTGGTTTAAAATGCATGAAAAGACTGACAATGATTTGATTATAAATAGTTAGTAGAACTCGGGGAGCTTCACTGAGAATTAGAACTCATTCATTATGAAGTTAGTCTTAGATTTCATAGTCTAAGTGAAGCTGACGAAGTTTTGATACACTACGAAAGCTTTCTTAGCTTATTCGACTTGTAGCTCAGTGAATCTTTCGAGGACCTCAGTTATGAGCACATAGAAGACCTTGTAAATTTGGAGTAGATCTATGAACAACAGCTGAATCACATTTGAAAAGAGACGGGTGCGCTTGCAGAAAGATTAGTGCTCATAGAGAGAGAAGATTTGCAGAATCAAAGCGTCAAATGTCTCGTATTGCTTCAATAAGTCCTGGATCTAGAAAGATTTCAGCTTAGCAGATACTTCGGTCATGCGCATGTTCAATATTTGAGATTGAAGCTTTGCGTTGTAGAAGAACTTAATGTAAGAGTTGTACATCTGGGAGATATTTAATTGAATCTTTTCAGCTCATAATTTTAAGATCTCTGCATACATCTTAGCTTCATAGCTTGTGTCAGTAGCTTTCTTTTAGTAAGAGTGCAGAAGATGCTCTTTCGACTTGAGTTCTTGAGACATCTTCAAAGAGAGGCCGGTGTCCTAGAGGCAACGATGTAGCACAATAAAGATCTTAGTAGTGCAAGCCCAGCTGCCTATGTTCTTTAAGAAGCGCTCAATTATCTTGGTCATGGCTTCTCTAGGAGTAATTGATGGTATAGATCCTCTCAAGCATTCAATGATGTCTAGAAAAAGGGTTTAGGACAATTGAAAATTCATCATAGATGCCATAAATTAATGTATCAGTATGAGAACCGGAAGCAATTAGCATCAGTTTTGCTCATTCGAAATAGTCGTCATTAGATTAATACTATAGATCAACTTACACAATACATGCTTCTCCTTAGGTTCCTTTGAATCATTGTGATAAGTGCTTAAATAAAAAATTTGCTTGTAAATTACTAAAAATGCCCTTGATCAAACTCTAAAGAGAAATTTGAGATTATCTCGACACCTTAAAATAGGTTTACTTTTTCAAAGTCTGATTTTCCCTTAGAGGCTACGATATTTCTCACGAGTTTGTTTACTCCACCTTGTATGCTGCTCATTTATCTTTGAATTCAAATTATTATAGATATATCTCTCACAGAAAAATTAATATAACCCTAGCTTCCATTAATAGTCTTAGTGGTACAATAATTAATCTTTAATGCTATTCTTCATGAGTTTTCTTATATTTCAAGTTAAGGAACTTTTCTAACTAAGTTCTTTTTGTTCTGTATAATAATTTAAGATTCCCTAAAAATTCCTAAGCTTCTGACACTAATCAATTGCTCCCTTGGCATACTTATTTTCTGTACATAATAATTTTACTGAATTCAAGAAGCTTGCAGGTCTGAGAATTGTGATTACCTAAGTCTCTCTTTATTTCTGAGTTTGAAGCTGCCTGATTCTTGCTTCTTTGCTGAGCCTTAATTTGTCCTGTAGGAATCATGAGTTGACTGACTATTTTTAAAGTGATCCTACTACTACTCATAATAGATCTGATCTTGTTTCATCTATAGCTTGGATTTCCAGATTCTAAGATTATCCCGCATCATGTCTAGAATAAATTTGGCCTCTCGGGATCCTTCATCATTCAGGGAATCCAAAGTCTTATGAGACTCCTGAAGGCACATTTCACTTAGGAGGCAACCCTTTCTCTCATCCTTCATGATTTCATAGTAGAAAACAGACATCTTAAATAAAGATAATGAGAGTCTATGAAATTCTTTGAGACCTGTTTAGAAGAAGCGCGAGATATATAGGATTAGAGATGCTCATCTAACTTTCTCTAGCTACCTTCACTCCTTGAGTATAATTCTTTAGCGCTTTCTCTATCGCTTGAGTTGCGCCAGGGTGGTCGTTTTATTCAGCTATATATCGGTAGAAATCGCCCAGAGTTTTGAGAAAATGCACTTAGGATTCTATTTCTTCTGAGCTCACTCCAACTAGTGATAGAATTTTAATCTCTATCAAGTCTATTACTTCTTTGCATCTACTAATCAGTAAGGAAGTTATAGAATGCTTTTTGCAAATAAAATGTATAGAGCAATTTAATGTTAAATGAGCTTGTATTCCACGAGCGATTAGTGGTGCTTTTCGTATTTTGCACTTCCTAAAATGTTAGAAAGAGTTTGCAAATTGCTTCAAAGCTTCAAAATGTAGTTCTTAAAAGAAGCACTCATTAAGTTACGCTCAGCCTGATTAAAAATTACTGGTCAAGCATACTCATTAAATAAGAAACTTCATCGATATTATGTGGTCTTTTGGAAGGATTCACAAGACATTTATTTAAATCTGTGAAAGGCTCTTCCTCAGGGTTAAGTCTGATTTAATTTTGCTAGTTTTGGGCTTCTTATCCCCTCTATGCAATCTTGATCTCTATTAAGCCTTTGACAAGCTCAAACATATCCTCCCACTTTAAAATTAATCTTATATTAAATTTCTCTTTAATACTTTGCGCACTGTTATGATACTCTTATTAGAAAAATTTGCTCGTTCATTAATCGATCCTAAAGAGTTGCAAGATAAGATATTAATTCTAATTCTCTTCTAATGGATTAAGTTAAGCTTAAAGAGATAGTAAGTGATGAGTAATTGTTATCATCTGAGTGCCTGCAAAGAGTGCGATGGCCATGATGATATAGTGAAGCATGAGAGCTTTGTTATCTTCGTTGTGAGGAATGTAAGATCCAAGGAACTGCCGCAAGAAGTACATCAATATCAGGATCTAAAGAAGAGGAGTATTAGGTACAATTTTCAACCATATTATAAAGAAACAGAGAAAGTATTAAAATGGAATCGAATTAAGAATAGAGTTTAGACTTACAGTGAATAGTGTGATCTTAAGAGGAGAGAGGAATCCCTTCTTTGTGATTTTTGAGTTGGGGAGCAGTTTTCCCTGTGTCAAATCAAGGCAGTCGTGATTGTATCCGTCGCAGTAGTTGTTAATGTAGTATCTTGTGATCGAGTTTAAACCATCATTCAGAGCTCCCTTTGTAGAACGTTTTCCAGTTCTAGTGAAATCAGTTTTCAAAGCAGGGGTGCCAGTGTACAAGATTGATACCATGTTGGCATTGTCAGTCCAACTCTCTCTGAAACACTCTTCAAGTTAAATAAAAAAGAATACTTAACAAATTGTTGTGCTGAGAATTTCTCAAAAGGAGAACCAGTTGGCTTTCCAGAGAGCTGCATTTCAAAAAGCTGTTTATGCAAAATATTTCTGCCAATGACTGATTGCACAACATTTGTCCTGTCAAGACAGTCCATGCAATTATTTCTACAACAATAATTACTTTTTAATATAATAAGATTTTAGAATACAGAATAGTTCTGAAGTTTCCTGCTTGTCTTTTGATTATGCTAGTAGTGAGGTTAGTGATCTTTTCTCTAGCCTCCATTCCATAATCAAGGACTGCGTAGTAGTAGCCATAGGCAGAGAGCTTGTCTCAAATTAAATGAAATAAGAGTAAAATTTTAAGTCTTGGAATTAGTCAAGAAGTTTGGCAAGATTCTCATACTTCATTTTTTTGCACTCATGATGGAAGTCGAACCAGGTGTATCCAATTTGAGAATCTGAAAGCTCTTTCCAGAGATTAGTAAAACTGGTGCCAACTCTCAACTGAGAGCCCTTCTTATCAATCAAGTTAATCATGTAGGTCTCTCCCCACACACTCTTCATCTCCTCTAAATGCTTTCTAGCTAGAGGCAGAGAGTCAATAAACAATTTTCTTGCATAGCAATGATTTAAAGTCTTGCAAGTTAGGGTTAATTCTCACTGGTGGGTTGTACTTCATGGTAGGTTTTTGAGACCAGAGAAGAGGAATAGATCCTCTTGTTTGAATGATAAATAAGTATAGCAATTAGATTTAAGTATATTAAATGTAAGAGCCAAACTTGATGCGGCCGTTTTCAACATGCTAGATAATTTCATATTTTTTAATTGGAGAGTAATAACTTATAATGTGTTCTGTTTCGACAAAGTTTGCAACGCAGCCGTCTTTGTCAATACCTCTAACTAAGAATCTTCTTCCAGGGCGGCGGCAGTCTTTCTTTGAGAGCAGCACAAAGTCATACTTCTGCTGGTTATCTGGGTCAACAACAGTTATTATAAATAAGAATTATTTTCCGGTTAGAAATATAAAAATATTGAGTGCGAATATAAGCGAATCCATAGATGCAAGGCACTCTGAAGGGAGCAGCGACAAGTTGCGAGTAATCTTTGAGAAGGAAATTGTTGAAAGTGAAGTGAGGGATGGTAATATAATTTAACTATCTAAAATTGTTTAGGGATGTTCTTGATTGCGTTCGGGTAGTACTGCATGGCATCTGCTAGTGGATCTTTATCGTAGGCATTAACATTAAGCGCCTCCTAGATGTTTACTTGCATGCTTCAAATTACATTTTTAATATCTCATCTCTTCTATAAAATTTGCTCTTAGTGACGTCAGTTAATTGAAAAAAATTTATAGTGAGATCTACATTGTACGAGAAATAGAAGGCCTTATTGTTGGCGATATTTTCAATCATCTCGATATATTTGGTAGCCTCTGCAGATCTATTGAAAGTATTGAGAAGCTGATAATAAGTGGTGGATTTGATTTTAACTTACGCTCTGTATGTAGGGTTAGGATGCAGGGGCACATAGAGTAGCTTATCTACTCTAAAAACGTTGGCCTTTAGGACTTAACCAAGGAGAGTGCACTCTTCTATCAAAATGAGGTACTGAGCATCTGGAAGCTCAATCATTCCAAAGATACCATACAGTTCTTTCTTATCCCTGGCCTATAAACCAATTAGCCAATCTTAATCACGAGTTAATTTCAATAAGTAGAAGCAGTTCAGCAAGTCATAGAAGACTTACAGATTTTTCAAGGGTCTCAGTGTCTGCATTGAATCTAGTTACTGAGCGCTTAAGAGTGCCAATGTCGGGAAGATGTTGAGCATCAGTCTGCGTAGGCTTGCTAGCGGAATTGAAATAGAATCGCATCACGAGTTCATTCTCTCTTCTCAGCATGATTCCATCATTCTTTGAATACTTACATCAATAAATTGAAATTATATTCAGAAGAGAGTAGGTAAACTTAGGTCTAAGGATTTGTCTTGCGTCTGCCATTATCACTTTATATTACAATTGCACACAGTCAGTAGTGGTAGATTATAGGATTAAATACTATATTCCTAGTAAGATATTATCATCAGGCTTTCCCTAACATCTAATTCCCAAAGGGCAACATAATTTCCTTAAAACTTGAAGAAATTAAAATAAGCCTGTTTTTTCTCCAAAGATCAATTGAATAGAGTAACAATCACCAGAAGTCGTCCATTTGATTGTTCTGCTGGTTAGATCTGACCAAGTGTTGAGCTTAATCGTTAAAGTCTTCCCATGCTTGCTTCTTCTCCTCTTCAGCCTTGATTTTCCCCTTAGCTTCATCCTCCATGCGCTTCTTCTCCTCTCTCTTTTTGAGCATGGCCTCTTTCTGTAGTTGCATCTTGTGCTTTGTCAAGTTCCTTCTTAAGATCAGGGTGTGCTTCAGTCTTGGTCTTGCTGATTCTCTTAATGATTTCCTTGTCTTTGGCCACTTGAAGAGTCACAACCAGGTTTCTGTTCTTGAAAGAGACTGCGCCAGTCTGCATGTCGTCAGTCTTGAGCAAGTTGGAGGCCCAGGTATAGATCACATCCACCTAAGTCTTTTTGCAACCCTCGATTGAGTTGTCCTTAGTAAGCTGGGCACACTCAACAACTGCATCTGCAGGCAGTTCCTCATAGGAAGTAATGGGAATCTTGGTGCGCAAGTAAACGTGAGCAGAGGAGAAATCGTCAACGTGGAACCTGATAATGAGAAAGAGATTATTGTAAAGTGGAAAGTATTCTTACCAAATGTCATGAGGCCAGGCATACTTAATAAGTTCTTCATTTTCGAACTTGTCCTTTCCCATGTAAATCACAACGTTTCCATCTATAGACAGTGTAAGTAAAATAGCTATGGTGTTCCAAAGTAAATGAAGGTAAAGTCACTTACCAGTAGACTCAAAGTAGAAAACCATATTTGCTAATGAACATGTAGTAATATTAAATATTACAATTCAATTGATAATAACAAAAGATAAACATGGAAAGCTGCATAATAAATCAAAACTAGTACACATTAGGAAGGTGGCGAGGATTACAAGAGTATAACAACTAATTTTATCTATTTTTAAATTATGGATTAAAGCGAGCAAGTACTTTATGAGACAAACTTTAAGTGCACTCTAAAACTAGAAGAGCAGTCTTACTAGGGAAAACTCTCACTCACAAACTAGTATTCCTTTTATTGAACTTAATTTTTACAGATGCGTGAGATGGGAGTTCTATTTAGGGTCTAGTTCAGATGAGGATCATCAGGAAGAAGACAGCGAGAATCGATATGAAGTCTCAAATAACAGCATTTGCATGAGGTATCAGGATTTTATTTGCTTTGGTGAGTCATCTGACTAGAGTCTTGCAGAGAGTGATTCTCAACCAGCAAACGGTCAAAATCTAAGGTGTATTTTTGCGATATTAAAGAGTGAAAACTATGCCCACTTGTTCTAAGCGCACTGCAAACAAGTCAGCAAACAATAATTTCCTAATTCAATAGCAAGATTCTTCTCATTATATAATGATTGATTATTTTAAATTAAATTCTGACTTTTTTCATTAGAGTGATCCAGTGATGAGTGAATAAGATGGTATGATGATGGATGGTGGTAATGCACACGCCTATGATGATTGCGATTAATTGGAGTTGGTTTTTATTCCAGAGTCGTCGCATGGTACTTAAAGCAATCAAAATATACAAATCTAAGACGAGTAAGCAGCTAATGACGAAATATTGTGAAAATGATGAAGTAAGCATCATCAGAAAGGCCTTTGAAGAGGGAAATATGATGCATCCAGATTCAGATTAAGAAGAGTCTGATGGAGAGGGTGAAGATATCATCTACACCAAGGAATATTTTGAAGAACTCGAAAGACAGCAAGCTCAAGGGGAGTAGGAATATGAGGATAGCTAGGAAGAGGAAAACGAATAAGAAGAAAATGAGAATACTATGGACTTGACTGAATGATGAATTTTAACTTCTTAATTTCTCTAAATTTGCAGAATACATTGAAAATTTTATGTGAGCTATTAATCTTTTTTGTAAGCTAAAGCTTGTTCAGATTTTGAATAAGTTCTTGAATCTTTCTAATGAGGAGAGCGTGACTAATCACTTGGATGATATTCTAAATGCAACTTAATTGTCCTCTGACCAAATTTTAGAATTTTATTCTACCATATAATTAAATTGGAGAAGAGGGGAAAAGAGCGACTGATTTATTTGATAACGTAGCCTTACCCTCTAAGAAATACTTTGAAAATTTAGGCTACAGATTACTCAAGCACTGGAAAAGCAACAATTTGATCTCAAGTCAATTCAAAATCATCCATTCTAATGATAATTTAAACAGTTTTTATTATAGTGAATGCAAGCACAGAAAGACTAGCTCAACAGCGATAGAGAAAGATGAGGGAGGAGTAAGAGAGGTTAGAGAGAAAGCGTTACATTTCAACTCAAAGTAGAGAAACTAAGAGCAAAGAAGGACGAGTTCAACAAAAAACTTCTCTACTAGATGAAAGGGAGTAGCTTCTTTTAAAATAAATCTTAACATTTTTTAAGATAGTCAATTTTGTGGATAGTTTACAAAAGAGCAGAAATTAAAATACAGACACGACGCTCTAACAGCAGAGTGGAAGGGTTTGGACAAGAGGAAGGAAGAAGGGCAGCAAGCAGAGTAGAATGTGGCAAGAGAGTGGAATCAATCTCAAAGAAGAGCTCAAAGATGTCTCTGCTTAGAGAGAAG
The DNA here is from genome assembly GCA_027382625.1 of Tetmemena sp. SeJ-2015. Lineage (NCBI taxonomy): Eukaryota > Ciliophora > Spirotrichea > Sporadotrichida > Oxytrichidae > Tetmemena > Tetmemena sp. SeJ-2015. The sequence goes on along the minus strand of JAJKFJ010022276.1, from coordinate 86,208 downwards.
CAAACAAAACTAGGTCAATGGAAATATATCAACACACCCACTTATAATGATGATTGTAGATGGAGTTGAAGGAATTGAAAGCTCAAGTGGATGAAGATAAGAGGTACATTGAAAAATTGAGAGACTAAGTGGCTCAAGAGTCCTCGAGAACAGCTGAAAAAGAAAAGTAGCTAAGAATGAAGGAGAGGAAAATCGAGAGGGACTTAGAGAGGATAGACAAGCAGAGAGAAGAACTTAAGTAAGACCAGCAAGAGATAGAGAGGTAGAAGGAATTCATTAAGCAAGAGAGATAGCTCATAGAGTAGGAGCGATAAGAACTTGAGTAAAAGCGACAACTAAGTGGAATGTTTATCCCAGATATAAAGAGTCTAGTCACTAAGATGCAAAGTCAAAATAAAAGCATGTAAAGAATAGGTGATGGCTAGAAGTACTCCTCGAAAGATAGAAAATACATAAATGATGGAGAGGACTACAGACTAAAGAAGCAATCTTAGTTACTGCCTAACACCACATCCAATTCGAGTATGATCATTCAAAGAGATAGGTCAGCGAACAACATCCTCTAACATCAGTCATCACTCACAAACATGAATGCTTACATCAAGAAGTGCACAGGCGATCACTGTGGAGATGAGCATGGTGTGTTTAACTGTGAAATTCACAAGACCATGAACAAGTCCACACTAAACCTCAGCAATATCTCTTGCATGCATGAAAATCAAAACAACAATAACAAAAGCTTTTTGTCTGCAATTGGCTCTGGAAGACCTTCCTACAAAAATTATTAGACCAACCCAGGAATATCAAGCTCAAGGAACGATAATAAGAACTAATTTGCAGATCAATAAGTGAACTAAGCTCCCAGTTCTTCCTCTAATAAGATGAATTCCCATCAGACTCTTAATTCTAGTTCCAGCAATACATCAATCACGAAGAATATCTCTTACAAAAGAATACCTCCTTCTCAAAATCACTACAAAAATTAAGAGAAAGAGTATGCAGGATTAGCAAACATAGCAGAGAAGAACTCTCATATGGGTAATAAGAGTATTCCACCTCGTTCAACTAAGAATCTTAAAGAGAGAAGTCAATTCAGTATCTCCATGTTGGAAGCTGAATCCTCAAGCGTTGATCATAATGATAATATAAAAACTCGTAAGCTATCTATGGCAGAGTCAAGCAAGAACACTCGCTTCAACTATTAGAGTAATAGAAACGATCCTTATAAAAACCTAGATGTCTAACTAGAGCTCAGCCCTTAAATACAAACTCTTCAATTGACAACCAATATTCCTAAGCTCATAATAGTTTAGAGGACACCTTGATTTAGAAAGAGATACTGAGTCAAGATTTGGTTTGCTCAACAATACTTAGCTTTAAGATTACCAGGTATCTAGCTCTAACTCTCCGTCTCCAAGCCATAACTTTGCTTCCAAATTGCAAAGGGGAAACTAGTCAAAGGCCTCTGCAAATCTATAGGCTATCCTAAGAGGCACTGCTAAGTTTAAAGAGAGCAAGAATAGATTGGAGTAGAGCTATAATTCGTTGATTGAAAGTTTCAGCGTGCAACAGCCACCTCAACAAAATAACTTTAAAACTAACCCAAAGCAAAATTATAAGAGCTTTATATAATTTAACATTTTTATTGTAAAAATGAGAGATAAAAACTGTAGGATGTGGTAAAGGATTTATATAAATCCAAGATGATTCAGTTAGTGAATATCTCAGAAAAGAGGGTAAATTTGAAAAAGCTAAGCGTGCTCCTAACTACGAAGATGAAGAAGTAGATATTGAAGACCTGAAGATTCATTATGAAAAAAAAAAATTATTTTTCTATTTTAAGATCTTAAACAATAGTAACTTTGAAAGGTTAACTCAAAAGAATGAAAGAGATCAACTGGCGGAGTCTCAATACAGTTTTCTCAGCTTAGAGAATGACCAGGAATTGAATGGATTGAAAAATATTTGAAACCTCTTTTAGATTAATCTTTGCTAATTAAGATTGTAAGACAATGACGAAAGCTTCTATGGCTTTTAGAACAAGATACAAATAACTGAGAGACAAGGCTTGAATAAAGAGGGCAGAAGTTTGAGTAGAGATGAATTACTTTGATTATTAAAGGATGAACAATAAATATTTATTCTTATACTTTTAAAGAAATCTCTCATTAAAACTGCTAATCAATTTCCAAATAATTTAACCTTCTTCATAGCTTCAAGCATCTTCATCAGCGGTTTGCTTGAGTTCAGCACTTGACCAACTTCTGATTCATCAATAAAATCTTTCCTCTCGGGGAAATTAGATTATAAAGATGATCAACTACAAGTATGATGATCTCTTTGTGGCTCACAATTCTAAGAGTGCTCTTGTAAAAGCGCATCCAGCTGAAAACTCTTCAGCTTTTTTCTCAATCAAATAGCTCTGAGTCTCATTGCAAATGGCTTAGCAAAAGTCTTTTAGCTTCCTCAAAGAGTAAAGGATCAAATTAGAACATTTATTAAATTTAAGGATCTTGTCGACTGAAGAACTATCCTTCGAGAGACCCTTGAAGTGTAGGAATTGAAGATATATCTACTCTGATTTAGAGCCTTCACAATCCCGCAATTTGTGAATCATCTTGAAGTATTGGGATGCTTTATTTCAAGATTTCAAAATGGTCTTTTCTAATCTCTAAAACCATTTTCATATATCAAAAATTTTTATAAATAGATTTATTTTTAATGAAAATTTTAATTTTTAAATTTATTATTTGACTTAAAAAAATTAAAAAAAAAGGAAAAAAGAAATTAATTTTTATATGATATTTGACCTATTTCTTGTTAGCTGAATAAGTAGTTGGAAGTTGCAAATCTTTCATCTTAACAGAACTCTAAATATCCCCAAAGTCAAAAGATTCTCGCACTCTCTAGCTGATGTAGCTGTGAAAACTATCTCCAAAAATTATGACAGAGATGTTCTTGAAAACCAAACTTAAGCATCTCTTCTAAGCATAGGAAGCAGAATAAATAAAGAAGTACTAGGATGAGTCGAACAACCATCTACTAATCTATCCTACAAAGAATAACACGATCATAGTTTTCAGTAGAAATAACAGTAAGGTTTTAAGTTTATTTCTCTGATTACTTTCTTTGAACTCCAAGGGAAATTATCTAGTCTTTGTCTTACAAGATTCCCCAAAAATAGATTCCTGGTTTAGATTAGATGCATTTAATTTCCAAAGGGGTTAATACTTCTCTGTAGTACTTGTTCTCTATAATTGATCGAGCTTCCACATTTTATGCTGTTTATTCTATTTCAAGTTTAAGTTCCTCTTATCTGACTGAAGTTAAGTTGCACTCTAGATAGCTCTTACTCTTCAGCATCTAATGTTTAATTGAAGCTTTTAAGGACTCTATGTCGGAATCAAGATTCTTGCAGTTGATAAGTTTAGATCCAGATTTATCATTTATCTCCTCAATAGCAGACTTAAAAATCTGTGTCTTTTCTTGCTTCCGAATGATATCATCTTCTATGGCTGCTAACTCCATCTCATACTTTGAAATGCAATCCTATAATGACTCAAGCATTTGGGATTACTCAAGAGTGACTCTATCAATTTCGGCTTCTAGCTTTTTCAAATGCTATTGAACTCTCTTCAGGTCTATAAGCATAAATTCCTAATAGCTTACCAAGTTTGCTTTATTTAACTCTTTTTAAAGATATAAAATATTTGCTCAGCTCTGCAGGACTGAAGGTCTTAAACCCATTCTCCTAAAGAATTGCGCCAGCCATTTATCTTGTTTGGCCTTCATTCAAAGCTTTCTTGTTGAGAACTTGTACATTAGATTTGAAAGCTGTGCCTCCATAGTTGACCTTTTAGAAGTTTACTTTTGAATCCAGTGGTCTGTTTTTTGAAATTATGAAATTAATTTCTCTCCTCCACTTTGACCTAACTCTGACTTCTAATTGGTTAAGATGAATTAAAAGGGTTTTTATCTTGGAAATTTCTCGCAGTTTTCTATCCATTGACTTGGGATATTTATTGGTTAGGACGAGAAAAATTGCTTTGCGTTCTTGCTATCTTTGGAGGCTCTGAATGATTGGTCTTTATCGTTCCCAGGAGGTTAATTCTTCTTGAACTGCTTGCCAACTGGATTAACTTGGTTTTCCTGTAAATTCATTTAAAACTCTATCTGATTCTTACAGCTTTAATATCTGCTATTTCAACTCCCCTTTCCTCAAGTTTCCTCTTTTTGTTTTGGAATTTTAATGCCACTAAGGAAAAATATCAGCAACTTATTTCAAGAAGAGAAAATATATTATTTATGAGTAGTTCATTACTGTATTCAAAGGGAGACTGACTTTGGCTTTAAATTTTACTCTCTTCCTTATTCTTCTGCATTTTATGATTTGATATTTTAATTCATATGCTTTCATTCTTTTATCACACACCTTCCAGAGAAAAAAGGTGATGTGAGAATTAGCGAAAAGCCTTAGGAAATTAAATATTTCTGTAATTTATATTAAAAATGCCTAGAGGCTCGTCGCTGGCACGTATAGACATTTTCAAGCGTGTTCCCAAGGATCTCACTGAACCCACTTTCTGCGGAGCACTTCGTAAGTCTTTAAGAATAATGCACAAACACTTTCTGTAGTCACCACTGTTTGCTTCGTGCTCTTGGGCATTCTCAGTCTAACAGAAATCTCCAGATATCTCAATGTAGAGACCAAAACAAGATATAAAGTAATAGACAATCATGAATGAAGAAATGAGAATTTTTAAAACAGACATGCTAGTGGACCAAAGTCACGTGACAGACAAGCTAAATATCAACGTAGATATAATATTCGAGCACTTCCCTTGCGAAATAGTATCTTTGGACGTCCAAGATGTCATGGGCACTCATCATGTGAACGTTGCAGGCAACTTAGTAAAGAGGAGAATCGATGAGAGACAGCAAGTCATCTCAGAGGTTAATGCTTTCAATAAGAACGACAGATCAGCTGTTTTTGATCTCGTGAGGAAATAGATTGCAGCGAAATAGCCAATCTATCATATAAAGAGTAAGTATTTGCTTAATGAAAGAAGGGTGCAGACTGATTGGAGATATTGAAATTAACAGAGTGCCAGGAAACTTCCACATTTCCACCCACGCATTTAACGATATTCTGATGACTCTCATGCACGAGGGATTCATCCCTGACTTTAGTTATAAAATACAGCACATTTCTTTCGGCAAGAAGCAGGACTTTGATCTTATCAAGAGCAAGTTTAGGGATCATCAAATGATCAGCCCCCTCGATGGGAAAGTTGAGCAAGCTGATTTAGATGATAGGGGAAACCCAGCGTCTATTGAGGGTAATTTCTATCTGATAGCTGTTCCTTCCTATTTCAGGGATGTCTCAGGCAACCTTTATCATGTTTACTAAACTATCCTATAACAAATGAACTTCATTCATTATTTGAAAATGATTTAGTTGACAGCCAACGACCACACTAACTTTGGAACAGGCAATAACATTTTAAAGTTCAACTACGAGCTTTCCCCTTTGACAGTTGGCTTCTCTCAAGATAGAGAGAGTCTAGCGATGTTTATGGTACATATCTGTGCTATCATTGGAGGTATTTTCACCGCTGTCAGCATTATTGATGCAATCATCCACAAATCTTTCTCAATATTATTCAAGAAGAGAATCGGAAAGCTTAGTTGAAACAGTGAATACAGAACATAAATTAGAAGGAGTGAAAATGTTGGAGCAGAATCGTAATGTAATGTTATTTATATTTCACTATCATTTGAATATACCCAGCTTCTTTGCTGGGATAAAAGTGGTGATCGAGGGTTTAATTAAAGCCCGTAGTTATTGAGACTTTTGAAACTTTAATTAAATTAAAAGTACGAGTTGAAAGAAAATGGGAGGCTGTAATAGTGGAGTTAGCAAAGACACAGAGATTGATCTATTCTTGAAGCGTCATCACAAGTTAGGAGAAGTTGAGACTGATAAGAGCTGCTATGAAGTTTCATAGCAAGAATGGGATCCTAAAAAGGTGCTTATGATTTTGAAAGCGCAAGGAGATGAGCTAGCGATCGATGATGAAGCGAGTGAGAGGTAGAGAGAAAAGTTCTTAGTTTACAATGACTAGGCAAAGGCAAAAGTTAAAAGAGAGCTTACTAAAGATGAATTGGATCTCGTAAATCTTGGATGTAGTGTCAATGAGTTATGTTCAAATGGAGATGGAATAATTAAAAGCTAGTAGAGTAAAGGACGAGGCTTTGGAGGAGGTAAAAATCAAGACAGAAGTCTAAAATGCACTCCTGTATAGGAGGAGAACAGCCTTTTCTTGCAAGGGGAGTACGGTACAGGGTGGAAGACCTTTGATAAAAGAGGAGCCTAATCCGTATCTTGAAATAGATCTCATCGACCCTGATGATCCCATCTTATTCCAAGGCGAGTTGCAGAAGTATAAGCCTGGCTTCAACGGGGTATTTATTGATAGATGGGTACAAGTTACTAGAAAAGCAGTAAGATACTTTGCCAATAAGCCAGGATCCTAACTTGCAGCAGGTAAGCCCTTAATGGCTTTCCCTGTAATTGCAATTAAGTCAATTGAGAGAATAAATGTCGACTTGTAATTATAGTAATCTATACTCATCTATTTATTAGCTTTAATTGAAGAAAACTGATAAGAAAGGACACGATTTGGCAAAGAACATGTTCGAGATCTTTATGAAAGATGATTTTCTAGATATCTTTCTGAGACCTGATTACGAGCAGTTGTTTGCACCCGATACTAGAAGAAGAAACCATTTCCTTCAATAACTGGAAAAGGAATAGAAAGTGAAAAATCACGGCTCTCCAGAGGGAACTTCAAAAAGACGTATCAAGGAACTTTTTTAAGCTAGAGAATATTTAAAATGATGCATCATTAAATTAGCTGATGAGGATAACAAGGCTGAAGAGCCCTTGAATAAAGCTGCAATGGCTTCTCTGAACACTCACTCCGGCGCCTGGTCTAATCGTACAGGCATGTGGGGAATCAGTGAGAGAAAGATGATTTTCTCTTGCAAGAAGGAAATAGTGACATAGTAATGGATGGAGAACCTGATTGCTGTATTTAATGATGTTTGTGGGCCTCAAGATTTGAATGATAGAGAGGAAGGTGAATTCGATGAGGATGGCTAAAATGTATTTGACGGTCCCTCTCATTAAGAAATTGATTACCAAAATGGGGAGCAGGAAAACGGCTCTGAAAGAGAGGAAAGCAACATAAATTAGCACAATATAGAATACAGTCAAGACTAATAGCAAATGAGAAGAGACTAAGCTGATAGTAATTTGCAGGAAGACTGATAAATTTTAATTTTTCACAAAGAGAGAAAGAGAGAGAGTAACTTAACTCACTACTATTTTAATATTTCCTCTTTATTGCTATTATCGTAGTGTAAAAAAGTTTAAAGGAGTCTATAATAAACTAATTTGTGTTTGCTGTCCTCTTTCATTCTCTAAGTAAATATATAAATTTGATTTAATGGAAATAAAAGCTCAACAACCAGTTGGCTCCTCCAAGCATCATATCCAACTCGCGAGCCACAATTATCCTATTAAAAATGCGGTATCTGTACAAATGCCTCAGTACTTAGTTTAAAATCCATATACTCATGTGAGGAATGAAACTTAGTCACTCGGCCTTTCTAAGAACATTAATTTTTCAAAGCATTAGATCCAGGCCAAACCCATAGTTAAAATTAATACAAACTAGAAGTTTGGTCTCTCAAAGGATACACCCTTCCAATTTAATTTTTTAAAGAAGTAATTTTAAAATTTTAAATTTTTTTATGCCAATCAAAGTATATAGAGTACAGTTAATAAACAAGAGCAATCTTCAATAAAGATGAAGTCCTCAAAGATCATCCGCTTCATTATTATTTAAATTTTTATCTTATATCAAAAGTAAAAGACTGCTCAATATCCTTCAGCGTCTATGACTTAGAGTCGAGCAGTAACACCTCATAGAACCCTACTTGAAACGCAAGTTAAGAATCAATAGAATAATAAGATATTTGGCAAACTAAGTGCATACTAGATGCCAGTAGATCAACAGAAAAAAGTTATGCTCCTCTATAACAAAGATCCAAGTTTTAAATTTTAAGACTATAAATCTACTATTTTAAAGATGCGCAAATAAATATGATGAGGAGCCATGAGCAATTCTTAGAAAGGCTTTAGTCAAACAAGGAATCTTCCAGTAATTTAATTGAACAAGGAGAGGCAAGACTCGTCACATAAAACTCTAATTAAAATCCTGCTCTACAAATTATAAGTGGAAGATAGACTCTGAGCACAAACTATGATTAATCACGTATATTCATTTATTTTGTTGCTCTTTATTCAGATTAACCTTAACTCATGAGTTTCGGATCTAAGCAGATGGACTCTGAAACTTAATCCCATATAAGTTAGATCTAGAAACAGAACAGAAAACTTCGTTAAGTCGACAAGCAACTTTTAAACTTCTACTGGAACGTAAACACTTAAAGGGATTCTAACTCTAGTTCCCTCATTTCTCAGATAAAGTAGGAGAAGAATACTTAGAGCCTTCTTAACCCGAGCGAGCTCAGACCTAGTAATGAGCATTATCAAACTTAGCAGTTACCTAAAAATCCTATGATGGTACCAAGAGGACTTATTCATAATCCAGATACCGAGGTCACCTCAACAGCTCGATCTAACAAAGTATACGATGAGCATAACTAATTGATGACGAGTAACTTCGGACAAACCGATGACGCTTATAGTATGGCGACTGGTGCTTAAATGGGCATGAGATAATTGCAAGCCGCCCAAGCTTCTAATAAGTATGGAAGAGCTTAATCAGCAATAGCTTCTAATAAAGTGAACGCAGCCTCTAGAAGCAACACTCGATTTCATAGTTAAGATGTTGAAGATGGAACTCCAAAAGTTGAACAGAGAAACGACTATAAGGACTTTTACTAATCTACTAGAAGCTTGGGTAAGCTCAACTTCTTCAACTCTAACAAGAGGAACCATTCTAATGCAAATAACAATTTTGAGAAGGTGATGAATGAAATCAGCAACATAGCCAGTTTAGGTCGGCAGTCCTATAGGAACAACTAGAAGCCTTCACTTCAAGTTTTAGCTCTTTAGAGCTATGATTAGTAACGAACGCTCATGAAAGAAAGAGAGCAAGAAACTATGAGCTCAAACTTGCTTCATAGTTAAACTCAGATGACAGTGATGCTGATGTCCTATAAGTCGTCTTAACCCTCCAAAGGTGATAAGATTATTGGCAGCACCTTGGTATCTTCAAATGTGTCTAATGGAAGAATGACAGCTCAAAATACTAGACCAGATACAGAGCAGAGATTCAATAAAAAGGCTTCTTGCAAGACGATTATAAAGAAGGGAGAGTACGAACTTACTCCCAATGCTAAGAACGTGCTTTAAAGAGACAGGACTTATTACAACTCCAAGAATATAATCGAAATACAGGATGAGACTCCTTAAGATAAGGTTTTCTAACCTATCTTTAAAGCCTTCCCCAATCGCTAAAATAGCAGGCCTAGATCCTAGTATGTGCATAGAAACGTTCCCAGAATTATTTCTGCAGAGGGACAAAAGACTATCAATACAACTAATCAGGATCTCAAAAGCAAATATTCACACTTATTCCTTAAAGATATTATTTTGATCTCAAATAAGACCTGGAGGATATGGAAAAGGAGGATGCAGGCATGGATAAAAGAAAATGGATTATCTAAGAAAACATTGCCGCAGATCCCAGGTAAAGAATGAATAAGACTTCGATGCAGGTTCATTACAATTCTCAGCAGCAGGTCTCTCGCCATCAAAAGCACGAATCCTAATAAAATTTGCAATTATCCTAGAATGACTACTTTAATCTGCAAGATGGAACTATCTAATCTGTTCCCAAGAACTTCAGCTAATTAGTAGTCATTATTTCTTATTTTATAATAAATAGTGCCATTTTTTAATTGCACGATATCAACGACGAGTTTAAATAGTCTCAGTTGACTTTGTCAGATAAGATTTAGATCTTGAACAAAGCCAGTCCAGACATCTCCAAGGCAAAGATATGAAAACAAAGATAATTTATATCTCTCATTTACCATATCAGAAGAAATTCAATAGAAATTAAAAATAAGTTATTTTTAAATCAATTAAAATAAATTAGTCCAAGACTTTTGAGCGCCTTATTATGATTAATTTTTGCAATTAAAAATTACTAATCTTTCAGAAAAGTATGTTATATTACAGTTTTAAACAACTTAAAAGTGTTTCAATTTCAATCTAATAAATGATTCCAAAAATTTAAATAGCTCACCTCCTGAATAAATTGGTCTATATTAAAATTTCTAAACAGAGTGAATAAAATTGAGAGTTTTATATTTTGTAGAATATATCAATTAAAAAAGCACCTGAGAGCTCTAGTTTGATAGATTAAATCTGGATTCAATATGTCTTTAACGACGACAGACATTTCCGCTCCTTTAAAACAACAGCACTAATACACTCACTCTCAATCGATTAGGCAAAATAACCGTGCAAGAAACTATTCTCCTGACTCTACTCCTGAATAAGCTGTAAAGATGTAGTAGCAGTCACCTGCTCGCAGACTAATCAGTAGGAACTAAACCACTTCCTTCTCAACCAATCAGATCGTAAGTTGAAATATTTTACTACTAAAACTGTAACCTTTGAAAGTTAAAACTTATTCTCATTTATTGTAAAGGATGAGAGCAGAAGCAAGACATAGATCTCAACAGCTGAATATCCCTAGAATGATATTTTATAAAAAGAGAGTATTTATTAATTTTAAACATATTATGAGACGTAGATCGTGAGTGGCAATCTTTCTCCCCCTAAGATAACTAAAAGCAAATACTTTTCTAAAGGGGGAAATGATGCTACGTATTCAAGCCAGAATCTTACGAATGCTAATTAGGAAGTACCCAATAATTTTTTTAATTCTTTAAATGAATCTTCATTATTAAAGTTATTAAATAACGACAATAGCTATTTTCAACAAATAAAAGATAGACTCATTGAGTTAGATTACATTGAGATGAAGTTTGAAGCTGACAAATTTAATCTTGATGAGTTACTAAGAGAGCCACAAATTGCTACTAGCGCCCTATTCCCAAAATTTTCCATTTCTTAATTTAATTTCAATTTAATTGGCCGTACTAAATAAAAAGCGAGCGGGTGTGAATACAGTGATGCATTTGATTGATCGAGAGAAGCGAGAGATGATGAAGCAGATAAGGGACAATTTCAAATTCATAGGAGGGTTCACCAACAAGATGCAAATCAGGGATTTGAAGGGCATCCTTGACTAACAAAGAGTGGCGAGTAGATTAGAATGTCTATAATAAGATTATCAGGCCAACTAGCACACTCACTTCCTTTTGCGAGGAAGGTGGAAGACCTGGGAAAAAGCAACCAGTATTTCATCAACTATCTTAAAAGTATAAAGTGGATGAATCGACACCCAGATGTAGAGAGAGACTCGACAGATAACAAAGATGAGTTCGAATAGCACAAGTACATAAATTAAGCCAACTATAGTAGATCTATAAACAAAAATTAACGGTTAATGTTTATTTTTTAGATAAGCTCAGCAGCAATTTCAAAGGTCTAGGACTAGTTTAAGTCCCATTTAGTCACCAAATCGATAATCAACGAGATTGCAGGGAGGCGCTAACCTTTAATACAGACTCTCAACTCTACCAAAAACGAGAGAGAAAATAGTTTAGTACTAGAATGCAGCAAATCCTCAGTCTCCAAGTTAAAATAGTCAGAGTAAATTACATGCATAAGAGAATTATCAACTTTTAGACCGACAAAGCTAGGAAAACAGTTTCATCATTAAGATTGAAGAGCAAGAAAGGTATGAGGAAGTGAGAAACGACTCTAAGGAAATATCCCTTATATAGGAATAAGTTGGGCAAGGAGTGTAAGAAGCCAATCTCATAATGCCCAATTTATGTACTTCCCCAACTATTGATAGAGGCTAGAGCAGATAAAATGAAGAGCACAAAAAAGCTTATTCTAATTTAAAATTCTCTCAATCTGTGAACTAAAGTAGAGGGACCTTCTCTCGAAATAGGCCATCAAGATTTTAGCATATAATGATGTTTGCCTTTGCTTTATTTGATCCTTGAAACCAAATTAATCTTTCCATGAGCCAGAGATTCTCAAGACTTCAAAAGATAAAAGCTAGCTCAAAGAAGACTTACAAAGATCAACCATGATGAAGAGAGTCTTGGATTTTTAGAATCAGCTATTGAAGAAGGAGATAATAGATAAGCTAGAATCTCAATCCTTCATGAGACTGAAGCAATCAGGACAGTTTGAAAAGTTTTAGAAAATAATGGACTTGCGGAGATAGCAACTAAAATCTAATTAGGGTTAGTAGGAAGAATAAGTTCACTCTCAAGGGAGGAGTTCTGGATCTTAAAACAGACAGAGGAAGCTGAGGAGTGGATAAGGATCATCTCTAAATAGCTATGTAAACGACAGCTTGAATTATTATTCTCAGTTCGGTAAAAGATAGCAGAGTCAAGGTATGATGGGTTTGAAATTAAAGCAGAAAGCGAAAAGAGCTTTCAGAAACTAGTTTACGATAAATGAGCCTGGTGAGATAGTCAACTTTTCATTTTATATTGCAAAGCTTTTGTTAAAATCTTTCACTATCATTTGACAATCAAAATACGCGTAACGTTATTGATCATCAATAAAGGTTTCAAACTGTTTAATTTACTTTATTAAAATTATTTATGATAAATAAATCTTAACAATTCTTAAAAATTACGAATTGAAACATTTTATTGCACTTAGAAAATTTCTAAAATTATGTTTAAACATGTGTTACATATTATAGATAAGTTCAATTTAATTTAATTTATAGTTATTATTTGAAACTGCTTCTAATTTGTAATACGGCAATGAAGCAAGCATGTTTGAAACCCACCATAACTTGAATGAGAATTCCTATAGCCTCGGTCCTTAATCTTATTTGGATTATCTCTCCTAACCTCACTCAAATAACATTTCAGTCCATTACACTGCAAATAACTCTCATCTATGCTCCATATTTCACTTTATTTAACTCTCAACTATACTCAACGTTGAACAAGGAAAACTAATCTAGAACGCCTCAATTAAATCTAGAAAAAGAATCCCGCTTCCTTAAAAATGTTATAGAGCAGCAAAATTAAGAAGACCAGTATCTTTCAAACACTATTACAAAAATATTGTTGATAACTTATTTTGATCTCAGAAATATAAACTATTGAATCTACTCCTTAAAATCCTTATAATCAGATTCAATTTCAGCCTCTGGCTATCAGTGAAAACCCTTTATAGTCTATAAGAAAGCAGGCAGAAAATAAATCAAGATAAAGTGGAAGAAAACTATCCTCCAAGACTTAAAACTCTTTGGACAGAGATAATGACTAGTAGCTTGACAATTCTTAATCTATTATAAGGTATCTATTGTATGTATATATGTACACTTGAAAGTATTTTCTTTGAAGATTCCACAGCTAAATGTAATCAAAGAAAAATCAAATGAGCTCTTCTAGAGAGTTAATCAAGCAAAATCTCAAGCTTAAAAAACTAAAGCTAGAGCAAATTATAAGAGCCTTGACATGAAGAATTCAAAGAAGAGAAGGGACATTTCGATTTTAGGGTTTGCAGGACATAATGATGCGAGCTTGCTATACATTAACAAGCAAATGATAGACAGATTTAGAAAGAACTTGAGAAAAGCAAGCTTCAACAATTTCAATAAATGAAGCTAATTTATTAACCGTTACCACTCATTCTTATGTATGATGACTTAATCAATAACATAAGATAGCTTTAGCTTTTCATCCTTCATATCCTTTATAAAAATAGACTAATCATTAAATAATGCTACTTTAGTTGAGAAGAATAATTATCCTGCAACTGCTGTAAAAGTAATCCTGTTTAAGCTGCACTCATAAATCCACCTAGACCTTGTCTATTCAGCTGGCTTTAATTTAGCAAGATACTTTAATTTCCACTCACAAAGCTCTTATCTTAAGGTATTTGAATAGAAGTACCAGTTCTCTGGTATTCATTTAGAGCGTTATTATTGTTGCTAAGCTGACTCATCTATTTTTAAAAGAGATGGAACTAGTTGCCTTGCATTCCATAAAGTTATGCTCTCAGTTACCCAAATAAGGTAGGATTCAGATTTGAGTGAGTTTGATTGGGTGAAAGCCCTGAAGTATTTTATAGGTTCAAGTTATTGTGGGTATTAGCCAAGGATTGAAATTAGTTGAAGGGGTTACCCTGCATGTTTAAATGTTAGTTCGTGGGTGTGGATTAAGGAAGATTAATCTGCTTGGTTTGGTCGAAGTTTATGCTTTAAACATATTTTACTATAAATTTATATAAAAAGAGCTGACTGAGCTCTAATCCATTAAGTACTGTTAGTTAGTAGCTGCAAAATTATCTTCTGTCTCTCCAATTTGTAAAGGCCTCAGGTGTCCTCTCTTCTTTTAGTGAGTCTAATTGAACTATAGAAAGCTGCTCATAGTACGGTCGTTTTAAGTGTTCAGGAATTTAGACTATCCCATCACATTTGAAACATCAAGAATATTACAATTAAATTTATTTTTAGAAGAGAGTACTATTCTTCCGCTATTAGCTCACGCTCAAAAGAGATAAATATAGAAGAGGTATCCGAATGATCCAACATATTTCATTAGAATGCACATATTCATCATTTTATTTTGGGATTAAGTGTAATTCTCGATCTATTTCAATTGTGCTTCTCCCATCTACATATTATTCCACTACTTTCTAAAAGAGTAAGTTTAACTTATGAAATATAATTCTTTCTTGAAACATGATTCTGGTTCTTTTTTATTTCTCTATTTTCATTCTGAGAAAGATGAACGAGTTATCTTTGATCTCTAACTTCATAAATACCTTCTATAAAAAGGTAAATTAATAATATGAGCTATAATTACCTTCTTCTTAGTCGTGTTCCTATATTTTTAATTTGCAAAAGCTTCCTAGTTTTCTAAAGCTCATAGTAGAAGTCTTAGAACCGTTAGCTGCGAAATCATTAGACCCCTCTTGATTTTAAAACTGCCCTTTCATGCAGAAATCTTAATCTTTCTACTCAAGTGCTAAGGGCTCTAGTTCCTCTATCTCTTTGGCAATCCTCTGTAAGTCCATCATCTTAAAATTGCTATAATTAATAATTAAAAATAAATTAGTAGCTTTACTCTATAATCAGCTCTAGACTTTCATGTTGATCTTTGGGAATTAAGTGCTTTAAGTTTTATAGAATATTCTCTTATTTATCTTTTGCGGCAATCTCGATCTTCTCAATAAATCTTTACTGCTTCAGTTCCTAAGTTTAATATTTTAAAAGAGGGATGATATATGATAATTATTAAGTTTTGACTAGTATCTGAAGATTATTGTGAAACTCAGAATTCTGGCCCTCTAATCTTTTTTCAAGAAAATAAATCTTTGAGTTTTTATCTGTTAAGGTCATATTTAGGTCTTCAACTAAACTCTATAGCTGTTTATTAGAGTCTTTAAGAGCACTCACACTTCCGTGTCCGATAATTTCTTCAAAAGAAAGTTATGATTGGTCTTGAGAGAGTGATTTAATTTAATCTTCTCCTTAAATGTATTATAATTTTATTGATGATGCACTCTAGTCGATAAGATAAGCCTCAAGTTCATAAATGTACTTCAAAAGATCCTCTGTTTTTATTGATTATGTAAGTAAGGAAATATCAATGAATTAGATTATGAATCAGGCCTTGATCTCAGTATGAATTGAAAAGTAGAATTGAACTTCTTGCTAAAGTTGAATGGAAGAAGAGCAGCCAGGTTACTACTATTCAAACTAGTCTATCTATTTATCTCCAGATTTGAGAAGAACAACGATTCTTGATTGGTTTAGCTTAAATTACTGACTCTCTAAGTATTTTCCTTTTAAAAATTAAGAAAATATTTCGAATCGAGGGGTAGGCTCAACCATATCATTTTCTTCAGTTGTTGGCTTTGTAAATTTTTGAACGTAAATTTGAGGTTTCGATAGCCTTAACTCATTCCTAAACTTCTGAATCATTTTAAATTAGCTTTCCTCAATTGACTTTATTACAGTTAAACTACTCGCTTGTTTTCTCAGTTATTCAATAAACTCATCTACTGTGGCTTCTGGGATAAAATTAGTGCTTGAATTTAATTGCTCCTCTTTATTCTAAATCTTTCTCAAATCTATAGATCTGAACAGAATTTCAATATCCAAGATAGTTTACAGTTTGATATTTTCAATTTGATTTGAATGCTTTTCCTTTGTAATTCTAATTTCACTTTCAAGAGCTCTACAGGCTAATTTCTACTTCTATAGCTAATCTTTCAGTTCAGCTATTTAATTGAATTGAAGATCTACTTTGCTCTCATACATCTAAACTACTTCCCTCATCTTTGCTATTTTTTCATCCTTCTCTTCTAGTTTAAATTTTAATAAAGAATTTTAAAATGTAGATTAGCAAAATGTCAAGAATAAAATATTTATCTCCAGTTTCTATTTGAGATCCTCTTTGGCGATATTTTCCTCTTGTTTAACAATCTCATTCAGAGCACTCAAGAGATTCACAGTCTAGCTCATTTATAGATTCTATCCCTTAAATTTCAAAGTTTAAGTAGCAGCAGCCAGAATATTTGCATTCATAGTTTAGCCTTTGGAAAGAAAGGCATTGTTTGAGTTAAATGTCAGTAGCTTTTTAGTTTAAGACATAGGGCTTATGTGATTTATAATTAGAATTTAAAAATACTAAATATAAAAATAGCTTAGATTTGTCTAGTCCAAATAAGTTTAGGTAGAATTGAGCATCACCTCATTTAAAAGTTATCTATTCTACTCTGATATCTTGATGTGCTTTTATTCTAGACTGTTGATTAGCTCGAGTATCTTCTGTTTGCCAAATGTCTCTTCTTGCTCTCTAATATTTTCAAGTCTTTACTGATTTTCAATTAGCTGACTAATCTATTAAGAAAGTTCCTTAACTTAGTTCTAGACATTTTATCTGCCTTTTTTGTGAGAAAAAATTTAGCTTTCATTTTAATTGAAAGTCTCCACTTCTTCATCACGATAAGTCTACAACAGATTAGACTCTAAAGAGCGCCATGTTGTCAATACTTAGTCCAAAGATTCTCTATTCTAAAGGGAGATGTCGTTAATCTTAAGCTATTTTTGCAGATTAATCCCAGGTACTTTTCTCTCTTGCAAATTCTCAGGAATATTCTCTTTTTGCTCTTACTTCAGCGCTTGTTAGGAAGTTTTCAACGAGTTCTAGTTTTGATGCTTCTAAATTACGTTTGAAATGGAGTCAGCGCCTGAGCTGTCAGATTCACTTGAGTCAAATTTCTCTGGAGAATAAAACATTTACTACTACTACTTTTGAGGCGGTGCTTTAACGCTTTGCTTGAGATTAGGTTTGTGAGAATGCAAATTATGCATCCCTTAGATGCCACTTAGGTTTAAAGAAGGCACCTTAGGGCGGTCATTGGAATTAATTCTCCCACTGCTATTTCGATGATGCACTTTGAAAGATGGTCTATTTGACATTTTAAATTTGAATTTAAATTGCTGATAATTTCAAGGAAATGATTAGTGTAGTATTAAGATAATAGCATTGATTTTACAATTTTTTTTAATTAATCAACTTATAACTGTAGAATGTTTGAAAATTTAATCAGGAAGGCTATTAGAGAAAGTCATTTAAAGTGACTGTTTTTATTAATGCAGCAAAAATGATTAGAGAGTAACTTATTAAATTAATTATTAGAATAATTTATAAATTATCAGCACTTGGTTCTTCTTCAATTATTAAGACAACAATCTTTGAAGATGTAAGCCTCTGTGGGTGACCACAAGCAGACAAAATGGTACCACTTGAGTTAGTCTTCACTAGCGATAACTAAATAAGTATTGAGACTTTGACTATTAATGATTTGCTTTCTATCGGTAGATATTAGAATCTTTGAGATTTTTGAGATTTTATATCCTATGCAAATGGAAGTATGTATTGTAGCCGAAATTCTTCACCTTTACTTGAGATGCCTTCTCATTAGTGTTAATGGTATAAATTACGCTAGTTTCCAACTTTTTGATAAGTATTATCAAATTATATCCATTAGGTACAGACTTAAATCTAGTTCCTTTTCTCTTGTAGTTAGAAATTATTTTTATGGCTAGTAGTATCTGATACTAGTTTTAATTTCTTTTACTTCATCAGCTGAGTACCTGTTTACGTTTTGGCATCTTCTTTCTTTGAAAATGGTCTGGCTAGAACCCTTGAATAGTGCTTACTCTCATTATCAATCCATCTTTACTCCTTATTGTTGAGATTCAGAGTGTACTCCCTAAATTTTTGATTGGAATACTAATGATTATTCTTAGGTTTGTAGTTCTAGTTGCACTTAGGGTTTCATTACTGAGCTAGTTACAAAAATCCAGTACGAATTTTCTTCTAGAGGTAGTTTATTGATGGATTTTATGGATAGATTCTAGTTTTAAGAGATCCAGAGTGTTATTGCTAAGAAAATGACATAGATCGAGACCAAGGATTTTTCAAAAAGTATTTGCAACTATCTCACTTCTATACAGTAGAGCCTAATCAGACACTCAAACTCCTAATCGGGAAAAAAATCTTACCACTTTATTATTTCTCGAGCAAGTAAGAATGCTTTAAGAGATTGAGAAACCAGAAGTAGAAGAGGAGAGATCATTCTAGTAAGTTCTAAAATCTTAGCCTTAACATCTTTATAAAGTTTACAACATAAGGAGAGAGTGGCTATCGTGGTTACTTCAAAAATTTTAAGAAGTACAAGGAGTCTATCAACTAATCTTCGAAATATTATTATTAGGGATTTATGGAAATCCTTAGCAAAATAACTAGAAAAAAAAGCTAAGTGTAAGCCATCCAAAACTATTTTCACAACTTTAAAACGGAGATAAAAAGAAACTCGATTCTAAATGGCTACCTCGACAATGTGATAGAGTGACATCAATGCCAAAGGAAGCGTGGGGCTTCACTTTTCAGAAAATCTAAAAATCTAATACAGCAACTCAATGATCAATTGGTTGATAATAAAAGTCTAAAAGAATAATGAAAAATGAGGCAAATAAACTAAATAACTAATACGAATAGGATGAACATTGCAATAACTAGAAGGGAACCTTAGTCCCAGATTTATTATAGTACGATGGACTTCAGCTTAAGAAAATTAAACTATTTACAAGCAGAATAGCAGAGTAAATGAACCAGGATACTAAAAAGACGAAATGCATGTTTAGGAAGTCTCTGGACTCAAGAACTACCCAATTCTTAACCAAGAAGTTTATAGCATTCTAAAGTGGCAAGTGCACTTCAAATAAATTTTGGACCAAAAGTCAAGCAAAGATCCAAAATTGTATTCTTATGAAATAGACAGCAAGGTTAAGTTGTCTTCTATTACATCAGCCCAAGAATTTCAAAAACTATGATAGTTCACACAGCACAAATGATACTTTCTCAAATAGAAGAATACCATATCAATAACCTAGGAATCAGTCTTTACCAAACAAGTATAGTAAGAGAAAGAGATAACCTTTTAAGAAAATGTTCACTTTCATAACTCATAGCTTCAGCTCCACTGGGAGAGGAATAAAATACCAATCAGAATTCACTCATTGAATTCTTCATTCAACCTCACATCCAGGCAGATATAATAAGTGCGGACGAGGCAACTAACTTATGGAGAAATAAATTGAAAGAGACGATGATTCAAGACTAATAAATGAACAAATTGGTGAAGTTCAACAACTGAACTTGGTAGAATTGTGATTTAGTAACTAATAGTCTAAACCCAATGAAACTCAATCCGATTTAATTCAATAGCAATTAAGTAATAGAATTCAGGAATTATGTAGGATGCAATCATTTGACCGAATAAAATCTAGATCGAAAGAAAGCACCTAAAAGACTATGTTTTACAAGTGGAAAGAGTTGAGACTCTGCGAAAACTGTATAAAACGAAAAGTATTTATTAAAGGGGAATCTGGTATTTTAAGTAATACAAAATTTGGCGAGTTATTTACGCACATAGCCTCAATAACCAAAAGTTAGACTTATCTTGAAGCTATTTGGCTTAAAATTGGATAAGAAAATGCATGAATGAAGTTAAAGAAATCTGCAAGATACTGAAACAGATAAGAGTACAAGCCAGAATGGAAATAAAAAAGTCAAATAGCTAAAGAGAGAAGAAATAAAACAAAGAGAAGAGGTGTAGATAATTAAAATAAAAATGAATAAAACTTATAAATTATAGTAACATGAGATAACGAAAGACAGGCGATCACCTGTTAAAAAGATGCTATGAAACGTTGAAATCATCGGATTTTAATATTTTGGTCACCCACAGAGGCTTACATCTTCAAAGATTGTTGTCTTAATAATTGAAGAAGAACCAAGTGCTGATAATTTATAAATTATTCTAATAATTAATTTAATAAGTTACTCTCTAATCATTTTTGCTGCATTAATAAAAACAGTCACTTTAAATGACTTTCTCTAATAGCCTTCCTGATTAAATTTTCAAACATTCTACAGTTATAAGTTGATTAATTAAAAAAATTTGTAAAATCAATGCTATTATCTTAATATTATAATAATTATTCATTTTTAAAGTAGTATTTAAATAATATAATATCAACCTGAAATGCAAAATTTGATAAAGCAACTTTCGACCAGAGATGGCTCTCGCTTCTCTACAGTAATGAGAAGCAAGACTAAAAACATCCTCTTCAGCTGCTTATAGAATGGGAGTAGAGGGTACTATCAAGCACTAGGTGATGATTTGCATAGAGTACAGACGCGACCTAAACAGCTTCCTAAATATAAACCGAGCTTCAAAAGTATAAGACTTAAGTTTGGAGCTGATGCTAGAAAGGCTATAGTTAATGGAGTAGCGAGACTATCAGAAACTGTATAGATAACTTTGGGTCCAGGGGTAAGAAAAATGCTTGTTATTTATGCTTTAGGGAAGAAATGTCGCTTTGGAATATGAGAATGGCGACCCGAAGATCACAAAAGATGGCGTGACAGTCGTCAAATCTATTTATAAATCAATTCTTGTATACTTAAAATTATCATATTTTTGAACCAATTAGAGAAGAGGACATGGGTGCAAGAATGATGAAAAAAATTGCAGGAAACACAAATTTGTTTGCAGGTGATGGTACCACGACTTCAACCCTATTAGGAAATGAACTCTTGAAGTAAGTTTAACTTTGGGATAAATTTCAGAAAAGGATATCATGCGATTGAATTCGCAGGGGCACATCCCATTGGCTTGAAAAGAGGAATGGATAAAGCCCTCTTAGTTGTTCTTTAAATTTTTATCGCAAATCTTAATCTATTCTTGACTTTCTGAAAGACATTTCTATGCAAGTGACGACGGAGAAAGAAATATTTAACATCTGCATGGTGTCCAGCAACTACAATGAAGAGATAGCGAGAATTGTAGCTCAGACTATGGATGCCGTGGGCTTGAATGGAAATGTCAGTATAGTCGAAAGCCCAGTGGGAAAAAATAAATTCAGCCTCATAAATGGCCTTGTCTTCGATAGAGGTTTTGTCTCAGAAAACTTTTGTACTGAAAAAGTAGAGTAGAGGTAATGATTATTATTTCAGTATTAATCTCTTTTAGAGTAACTTTAGAGCATCCAATGGTTTTAGTCGTTGGAAGTTAAATTAAAGAAGTTGCAGAGATCACTCCAATCCTGGAGATGGTTAAAAGCACAAATAGACCACTAATGCTTTTCTCTGAAGATCTCTAATAAGATCCCTTGTCAATGATGGTCTATAATAATTCTAAGGACATAATTAAATGCTGTGCAGTCAATGTTCCTTGGCTAGCAAGTATACAGAAGGAGTTATTGAAAGACATAGCAATTTAAACTGGTGCTACTTTCATAGATAATGAATACGAGCATAAACTCTCAGATTTAAAGATCTCATAATTTGGATCAGCTAGGAAAATCGAAGTGGATGGGTACAGCACTCACATAGTAGGAGGAAACGGGGATCAAAGCGTCATAGAATAGAGAATCTATGAAATTTAGATGCTGGCAGCTCAAGAAAAAAGTGCTCATCTTAAGTTGCTTTACAGAGATAGGTACCAAAGAATGACTGCCAAGATAGCTGAAATTCAAGTGGGTGGTGGTACGGAGTCTGAATAAGGAGAGTTTAGAGATATCATAATTGATGCTCTAAATTCTGCGAAGGCAGCTATGATGAGTGGTCTTTTACCAGGCGGAGGTGTAGCTCTATATCAAGCTTCAAAAATTCTTGAATAGGGGCTCACTCATTTAGTTGATGACGAAAGCGTAAAGTTAAAGATTTCTCAAATTTTTATAGGAGAAATTCGGAGTAAAAGTCATGGCAGAAGCATTAAAGATGCCAATGAAATTGGTTATTGAAAATAAGACTGCTTAAAATTCAGGTCATATCATCAACAAGATAGAAGCCACTGGAAACATATTTGCAGGATTCGATTGCAAAAATGGTAATAGATATTTGCCAGTCTCAATTTTCCTTTAGAATAAGTAGTTGACATGGTTGACTCTGGTGTAATAGACAGCTTTAATGTAGTCAAAACAGTTCTATAAGATGCTGTTTCTCTTGCAGGCATGCTTCTGACTACGGAATGCTTAGTAATCAAAGAAAAGACCTATGAGCGTAAGGATTTTATAATGACATCATCATTCTATTTTAGCTTTGCCACTTAAGCATTATCAAGATCAAAGAGACTTCTTTTGATTATTCTTACTTATTTAAATTCATGCCTAAGAAGAAATGAAATCGAATCGAAATTAGCTTTAATTAACTCATTTAGCCTTGATTTCTAAATTAGCTGAACAAAGTTTTATGTTGACATCTTTCCTCTTATATTAGTAAAGGGCATCAAACTTATCTGCTTTTCTTTTGAAGCCCGCGCTTTGGAGTTTAATCAACAAATCTTGAGACACTATCATAAACTTGTGCGACAACCTCTTCATGTTTATTATAATTTTTTTTAAAAAAGTGGATGGATGTTAGATGTCTGGATATGCTCTCTTCCAGAGTTAGATGGCAAGAGTATCACAAGTCTTCTCATAGTATTTCGTCATGATGCACTAATCATCGTAGAAGCAGAGAAAGTCGTGCACCATCACCTTCTTTTGAAAATCTCTAAAGACTGGATCTAGCAAGTCCTCTGTTTTCTATTTCTTAGCTTTTTGGACTATTGAGTTGAAGAAATAGTAATGGAAGAATGACTTTATCAAGTCTAAGGAGCTAAGTGGTCTACCAAATAAATATCATAATAATTATTACAAATTGAATATCTCTTATCCTTATATTTGAAATAGTGAGTTAGCTCATGGCTGATTAAGAGAGCGATTTTTTCTTCTGACATATTTTATTGCTTGAGAACTTAAATAGAGGCGAAAAATGTTTAGTCCGGACTCATGAACATTCCAAGAGCTTAGTCGTGTATCAATTTCACCTCATAGTTAGGAAATACAAAATTTTCTAACCCATTTGAAAGCACTAGCTTAAAATTTTATTGCATAGATAGTTGTTATATTCTAATTATGACTCATAAAAAAATTAGAAGCTTCTCTATTACAGATCTTACTAACTTCACCTCATCGGGATCTTGCTTAATTAGAAAAACCTAAAAATGTAGAATCTTAATTATCTTTTGCTTGTATATATGACCTTCATAGCTTTTCTTTATCATCCTACTGACTATCGGACCCAGAATAAAGTATTCGCATTTATATGCAATTCTATAAGTTCATGTTTACTTATAATTATTATTTATTCAAGAGGCTTAGCAAAGAATTTAAACTCTCTATTCTTAGTAAACGGGTTCTTCGTGATACAGAATAGCTCATAGAAACAGTAAGCAGCCAGAGGGAACAAAATCAGGTACCTCCTAATGAAATCCTTAGTAGACTGGTAGTTGCGATATGTGTCATCCTTGGGTGCTTGAAAATCATAGAGAGGAGGGGGTTCTGTGGCAGTAGTAGAGCTCGCTTAATTATCCTAATCTGGTTTTTATTATTCTTGTGACTGCTAAGAAGCAGATTGTTGAGACCAGCCCTGATCCGCATATGGATTAGAAGAATCAGACTACTCAGAATTCAATAATAAAAAAGAAAAAAGACATTCGATTTATGAAGTCTTGGTTGAAAATAGTCTGCTCTATTATTTTATAGTGCTTATGATGAAGCTTCTTCTCTGTCTTGAGAATATTTTAAGCGAAAGGAGACTATTCTTTAAAGCCATTGAATTTAATTTTATAGAAATTAATATTTTAAAGAAATTAACACTCATTTCTAACTCAAACTAATTAATTTCAAAGTAAATCATCTAGCATATCTTCAAGCTGCTAAATATCTTCTTGCTTGACTTCCTGTGCTAGTTTAACATCCGCGTCTATTTATTTTGCTGCCTGCTCTATCAACTCCTTCTTAATTTGTTCTTGCTCTTTATTTTCAGTAGCTTTAGAACTTGGTTAGCTTTCTTTCTAATGTGTTTAACTTTGTTTGAGCTCTTCTTCTATCTCGAATAAGGACTCACTCTATTTGAAATGAATGATACTCTTCATAACTCCACTCTCAATTATAGAAAACACTCTTTCTATTATTCAAGTTATTTAAAATTAGGTGATCTTGAAATTTAGACTTGGGATTCTGACTCTCTTGTATACTCTTATCTATTTGTTGGATAAGTTAATCCTAAGTTAAATTCATTTTTGTGTCTTAGAAGATCTGAGTACTGCTGCTCTTATTTTATTGCATCTGATTTGCTTAGTTGTCTCTACGAAAATTAATAAAATTTGAAAATCTCTCACTCACCTTTAAACTAGGGAGTCATCAAGAAAAGAAAGAGCGTCTGTTGTTGAGTTAAAAACTCTAAAAAGAACAATATAACAAGTGAATCAATTTGAATGAGTTCGAATCAGACTTCAGTTCAAATTTTTAAAAGTTAGATTCTAAGATAAGCAACTGCTTTTAGGCAAGTCTGTCTTTAGCAGGTTGAGAAAATAACTTATCCATTTTAACTTTATGTATGCTTAAATTACACTAACATAAGACTTTCACAGCATGCATAAATCAATAATTATTGTAAATAAGAATAAAGATCATATTATATAACTCAATAGTAGGTTTCAAGACTAATTCAATCATCATTTTGATTCAGCCTTCGATTATAACAACAAGTTTTATTTCTAAGAAAGATTTAAATTTTCATTGGCTCATAGATTGCTAAGACATATCTGAGAGACCATAGGCTGTCTCTGAGTGTGAGCTCCCTGAGTTGATATTTGAGATCCATCGCAGGAATATGAAATCATCAAGTCATCCTGTTCAGAGTGAACGTATCCTTGATTAGCGTGAGTAAGATTCAAGGTAGCTCCAGTGTTGCTCTGGCAATAGAATGTAGGCTTCTTAGAGTGAATCACTTGATGGGGTATGCTGCTATTCGAAGTCAGTTAACTTGCACTGGGCATATGAGATATAGACTTATGGTGAGTGGGTACTTGAGCAAGATGCGATTTCTAAGATTTCTAAGTTGAAGATACCTGAGGGACCACGAATGATCCTTTCCTCTCAGGGATCTTAGCTCCAAGGTTGAGGCTGATATTAGTGGAGCTGAGTTGCTTACTGAAACTCTGAGTGATTTTGTGATGCTTGGAGGCGTTTTGTGAGCCACTTATATTTGCCAGATTCTATAGAGACTTAAGAGTTTGGGATTTGTCCTCTAATGCTTGAGTACCACCGATCATGTGCGAGTTTTGGACAACTCGATAAAAGATTTTCTTAATAACTATCTAGAAATAGATATGAATGCAAGCCTGAAGTCGAGTGTAATTCCTTTGTGATACCCCTTCTTTACATTAGAGTACTTTTAATTCATCTTCAGCAACTACTTGAGGTATTGACTTTGGATCATGATTAAATTCAAAGAGTATCATTGAAATATTACAAGATCAGATTTTCCTTATCTCCATGGATAATAGATGGACTTTTATTGCATCTTGAGGCACTCATTTCTCTAGACTTGCTCATTTGCCTTTGTAAAGTCTGATGATTTTACTGGACGTCAATTTATCTAGTACCCGAAACTTGTCTCAGAGCCTTGTTAGACTTACTTTAAACAATTACAACGGCATAGCTTTAGTTTAATGAATATACTTGAGTTTAATCCATGAGCTATCTGTGTAGCACTCTGAGTGGCTGCTCCTCCCCACATCACCATTGAATTAACTCTCGCATTGCGCTTTCTCTTTACACTTTGTGGCTCATTGATGACTGCACTTAAATTCTCCAGCAATGTAGTGTTATCAGTCTTGCCACTTTCTTTCACTCCTCTTTATAATAAATATGCTTTTGAGCTCTTAGATTATAATAATCTTTGAGTTTTAAGCCTTGTCTGTGATTGCTTAGCATACTGATGCGATTTGAGTTGAGAAAACTGCTGTTGCTGATTTTAGCTTGGTCTCTTCATCTTAGTTAAACTAGAGAGACTTTTGTTGCTCTGCAATCCTTTTGGATTAAAAGATGAATATACATATATCAAAAGTAGAATAAACTTAAATATTTTTGGCTGATTTATTTCTTCGAGCTTAACGCTCTAATTAAAAAAGTTTGAGGGATGAACAGCTTGTGTGCCTTTGAAGTTCGCTTGGTTTATTTGAATCTCAGAGATACCGCAGCCAAATTAGATCTAAGGGCCTGACTACACAACAAAGCTACCCATGCTAGTCTAGCCAGTGGGGATGCAAGTACTCAACTTCCTGCTCTTTGAATTCGCCGAAATCTTCTTAACTTATAAAAGATAGTTTCATCAAATATACATGTCATCATTTTGAAAATAACTCTCTCCTTGTTTTACTGAATAAAGTCTACTGAAGCAGCAATCAGACTCTGTGGCTGATTAACGCATGCAGTGGTATTAGAAACGAATGATGAGGTCTGATGATGAGCGTTGTTTATATTTAAATTCACTCTGAGATCCTAATTAGAGCTCGTTTATTTGCCGTTAAGAGGAGTAGCTCTGGACTTACTGCGTTGATGATTGATATTGGTAGCACTTATCTAGCTCTTTTATTGCTTATTTAACAAGTTTTGATGAGCAGTGGCTGCTCTAGTATGATGAGAGGGCAGTCTCTCTCTTGTGGTAAATGACCCTGAAATTACCGAGTTAGATTTCAGGTGTTAAATAAGCTTGGTTTGAGGAGAAGCACTTGCTTGCTAGACTACAGTAGATGGGTGCTTAGAATGCGAGGGAGATTTAGCTGAGATCGTCTGCTTAATGTTCATGATCTTCTGTGCTATAATCTATTGCTAGTCGGACTTGTATAAGCTATAGACTGGTTAGCCCTAAGGCGCAGTTGAGGGAGTGATTGAGTTATCTGTGTGAGTGGAACAAGTCAAGTCGATCATTACATTCTCAATACTTTGGCTGCTTGCAGGGAACGCAGGCTTGCTTTCTCTTAGAGTTTGATTCTTCTCTAGAGCATGAGATGAAAGTCCGACGAGTTGGGATGTGCTCAAATTAAAAATAGTTGCGTCTTATAATTAATAAATGCTGTTAAGATTGAGATCAATGCTTTTACTACTCGAGTTGTGGCCTAATTTCTTGCTACCGTTTTACATTACCTGAGATTGGGTTCTCTTAAGTTAATTCCTCGAGTTCCTTTGCTTAGCATTGAAAACCTCCTGAGTGACTTTATCAGTAAAAGAGCTCGTAGCATTCATACCTGCTCTAGCTTGACCTTTTTTCACAGAGCTGTGTTTCTTACTTGTGCTACTGTTTCCGGTGACAGGCCTAATTAGGGGCTTTTCTTTTTTCTAACTGTCATAATTTCTTGCTGTTTAATTACCATGAAGGTCTAGAGTTGATTGTTTCCTTGCGTGCTTGTCAATAGATTAAGGATTCAGTTTCGAGGGGGGATGTGGGGGTGGGGCTTAGGAGGTGTTAGTGCTTTGACTATGAGATTTTTAGGATAGGGTGGAGATATTGCTAGCATGCTGAAGGCATGAGGGCTGCAGGGACTAATTGTGCTGAGGGGTAGATGTTGTATTAGCACAGCTCGATCCCTAAGATAACTTCTTCTAATGAAAAATAACGATGCTAAATTAGATTCCTTGTTTTTAAATGAAGTTACTTGTCTGATGGTGGGAGTGTCTGAATCTCAATGAGATTATCCTCACTAGTCTAGAGAGTTTCTTAATTTCCTATTGAAGATTAATCATTCTTATGTTGTTGATAAGTCGAGGGGGTTTTATGAGCGTTTGAATTATTAACCATATCCTGTTTCGGCTGCATAGATACCACCTATTCTTAGCGTATCTGTGATGTCTATCATTTAATCTTAACATCTAACAATTAATAACTCTCTATCTCTAGTGCTTAGTATTCGCTGAGCTGCTTGTCTAATTGTAGTTAGCCGCTTGCTGAGCCCTGCGAGGGTGCTGTTAGGCACTTGTTTGGAGGGAGTTGCTCTTTGAGGTAGCGCTATGAAATTGGAACTTTAGGGCCTGTTCTTTGGTAACTCTGGGTTATCTTCTCGGAACTTTAAAGTCATGTGGAACTTAGAACCTCAAATAATCAAGCACACATCACCTTTATAGATTGAGTAGATAAATAAACCACTGAAAGAATTCTTCCTCTTGGGATGTCTGCCTGTAATGTTGTAACTCTACGTCAAAGCCGCCCATTAGTAAGTATTCCTCTTGCGACTCAATTATCTAATCCAGCTAATTAAGATCCAGAAAACGGGGAACATCGAACTCACATCGCAAATCGAAGACCTCGGAAGGAGTGTACTGAGCATACATAGTTATCGGTTGAAAAGTCGAATACACCTATTGATGATGAGGAGGATGAGCAGCATATCCCATCCCTGAATGACCGTGGAACCCTGTCCCACCTTGAATTACACCACTGGTTACTTGAGTCTGAATCACTGCAGCCCCTGTCAAGTTGCCGTTAGACTTTGTATTTAAAGCACTTCTAAAAATTTAAATTCCAATACGTATGTGAGTGATTAGAGGAGGCAAGGGTAGCTGAGTTGAATGCTTTCGAACTTTACTATTTCTTCATTTTAGTTGTTAACGACCCTTTTGATGCAAGAATAAAGAGTAAATCTTATAAGGAGGAATAGTTGATTTTATTTTATTAATTCTTTGTTAATTAATTAGAGGGACCTTCGTTCACTCTGGTGAAATTTTACAATCGCTGTTAATGATGATTAGAGTTTGTTTTCGACTCTCTAAGTAGTGCACTATTTAATTAAGGTCAGGCTTAGATAAGAGAGAAAGCGTAATTACAGTATACAACGAGTGAGTGATTGAGCGAGCAGAGAACTCTCTGTTTTTATTCAAATTTAAATTATATAATCTAACAACGATAATTATTATTCTCTTCAGTTATTTAGTTGGCCTAGAAAACATATTACAAACAATGACTAGCACACACAACAGAACTTAAGAAATTGAGAGAATTGATTAGAAAAGTTTGGCTAATACTTATGAAGTTAGGTTGGAGATGTGATGAAAAGATAAATTTGAACATTAGAGGTCTTAAAGGATAACTTTCAAACTCATTTAAAGCAAGTTACAGATATATATTCCAAATCAGGTAATTAGACAATCCGAGAATAATTTTGTCATTTTCTTCTCTTTGAATTTTTCTTTTAGTTCTCTTCATCATCGCTATCACTCTCAATGTTATTCCTCTTACTTGCCTTCTTATTTTTGTCGACTTTTCTAGATCTGCCATCATCGGAATCTTATTCATCATCGCTGTCTTGCTGTTGTTGCCTTTTGGGTTTAACATTCTTTGATTTTGCTGTCCTCTTGGTGTTTGTACTCTTCGCGTCGCTGCTATCATCTTCAGATGCATTTATAGTAAATCATCCTGTAAGATAAACTAGTATGATATAATTTGTATTGTTATTGGTGGGCTATTGTTTTCCCTTGGCTGACTTAACTCCTTTGGAAGACATCTTCATTCTATTTCTCTTTTAATTCTCCTCATCACTATCGTCTGTCTTGTCTTCTATCTTCACATCCTCCAAGTCAATCATCTCTTGAAATACATGCCCACATATATTCATTCATCAATATATGATAACTCTTTTCCTTTCTTGGCTCCTCCTTTTCCAAAGAACTTGCCTTTCTTTTTCCCCGCTTCTTCATCACTATCGACTTCACCTCGATTATTAGAGCTTACATTCCTCCCCTTAACATTATTACTGCCATTGTTGTCTTCATCGTCTGAGTCTCCTCCTCTGTTCTTACCTCTAATGTTGCGTTAAGCTGGCTAGGCTTTCTTCTACTTGACTTGCTGTCTTTTGTTCCTGACTCTCTCCATTTCTCTTTTGGCCTCTTCATCTTCGTCATCATCGTTTCCCTTATCCTCATCGCTGCTGTTTGCTCTCCCTCTCTTTGCCTTTTTCTCCTCTTTCCTGCGTTGAGGCACCAGGCTGTCGATGAAGTCTTGGGCAGTGATGATCTAAGTTGAACCAACTATCAGATTGTGAGTACCACTCACTTTCTCTAGGTTGGCAAGACAGCAGAGCTCATAGTGACTGAGTCCTCCTATCACTGCTATAATCAGTCGCTCAATTAAAATACTCATTAAACTCATCATCTCCATCTTTGTCTAACTTCTGCCACTTGTTAACAGCAGGGTTGCGTTCCCTGTTAGAGTTTGGTTGTCTTTCATCTCCAGCGTAGCTGAACTGCTTAGTATCAAGTTACTTTTACAAAGCATCTTTAGCTATTTTGGCCACTCTAGGCACTGTTCTAAGTATGTCATATTGCTCTTAGATTTCGTGGACATACTTCCTCTTGTACTCATTAAATTCGGATTGTGAAAGTATGGACTGGGTACGTTTGGGCTTCTTAGGAATTTCTTCCTTGTTATAGTCTCTTACCAATTTCAGTAGGTTTTTCTCCTCGGGGGTGCTTACAAGAGAGCAAAGAGTTTTGAAATCAGCATCGGGAAGATAAATAATTCCAATTTGGGTTAGTTTATTGGTTGAAAGAGAGTAGCAGAGAAGATATATGGATAGAAGTCTTAGTTTATCCTCAGGCCTCCCAAGCTATTTAACTAATTTGGTAAGTTCCTTAGCAGCAGTGTTATCTGACATCGGGTTGCCCTTAGTCATCCATCCCTGAGATAAGACTCTGCTCGAATTCTATCAGCTTCTTTAAATTTTAATTATGAAACCCTTATTTATGAAATTATAATAATTCATGATGTTAAGATTAGGGTTTTGCATTATATTTATAGTCTGCTAAGCTAAGTCCTTGTGAATGGCAGCCTAAGCGGTTCGTTTTTGAAAGTCCGGGACCATCCTAAGAATCTATTGCATCTCTGCGCTGCTCATTTCCTCCTTCTTATTAATGTTGGCCATGTATTGTTAATCCTTGAGAAGCTATTTAACTTCGTCTTCTAAGCCAACCACCGTCTCTGCGATGTGTAGGCTCTTATATTTCTACCACACCTCATCCTCCTCACTGAGGCGTTTTGATAATAAATTTTTGAAGGAGAATTTATAAACCAATTTTTGATTGGGCAGAGGCGGCTTACTGTTATTCCTTGGACTCTTCTCTGGGAATGACCTCATCGAGGCAGCAATTCTCTGGAATCTTGAGGTAGTCAAACAGAATTGACTAGTAGTAATAGTCATGCACAAGGGGTGATATTAGATCGATTGTTCTGTCCAAAATCAACAGGGTGCCACGTGGCTCTCGAGTGAAAAATTTAAACTATTAAATAAAAATACTTGGAAAATGAGCTTAAATCTGATAATGGCCGTCCCCATTACTTGCACCTCCTAAACTATAATTGTACAAGTACTCCAGTTTTTTATACACATTCAGAGCAAATTTTAAAAGAAAAAAAATTATGTGTGAGAGCAACCTCTTCACAGAGTAAGGAGTCAGATTGGTACTAGATGTAAGGTCGCTCATTCATCACAGCGCATAGAGAGAACAACTTATGCGACAGTTCCTCAATAAGGAGCTTAGATTTCTTGTCAGGATTAATCAATTTGCTAAGTGAGTTCTACTTTATACTAATTTTGTAAATATTGTCTTGCCACACGGTGAAGTCGTAAAATTGAATAAATTTCTATTAAAGTTTTTGAATTAGCAAGTCTAAGTTGATCTCATAGAAAGTCTTAACCTTATTGACGAGTTTTGGAGTGCGGATGAGAGTGGCAAGTTATTCATCAGGCACAGTAGTCAAAAAGCACAGATGCACATGGCCGTACTAGTCGTAAGAAAACTTATCCTCCTCTGGGAAATCGCCAGCTATCTTTGCCATTGAGGAAGGACTCGGTTATTAAAAAGGCAAAGAGAGGATTAAGAGTTGGATTATATTTAAGTTCAACTAGGTAGATAACATCAGAGCAAGGATATCTCTTTCTCTCCATGGTGATTTTTTCTAATTGGTAAACTGCTCCGAACTCCATCAGATCGAACTAGGAGCAGTAGGCAGA
Organism: Tetmemena sp. SeJ-2015; assembly: GCA_027382625.1. NCBI lineage: Eukaryota > Ciliophora > Spirotrichea > Sporadotrichida > Oxytrichidae > Tetmemena > Tetmemena sp. SeJ-2015. The sequence goes on along the minus strand of JAJKFJ010022276.1, from coordinate 53,570 downwards.
GATAACTTGAGAAGCGTGGTCGTCCACCACTAGGATCAAGTACTCAGGCGAAAGTGTGCTTCTACTTTTAATAGAGGAAAGAGCATCGTGCAGTAGGCGAGACTTTGCAAAGTCCTTCAAGTTAAATGGAATGTTATTGAGTTTCTTTTAGTTTTAAAATGGAATTAAAAAAGTAGAGATTATGAAATGATTCAGTTTTTAGCTGCTTTATCTTTGTTTGGCAGCCGCATCATCTCAAAAGAATTGTCGTTCATTGATTAAACTCAATAAAATATGGCATTAATGTATGTGTGATGTTGCTTGAGGATTTGAGGTATTATAATGTTTCAAAATTTAATATTTTCGAATTAGAATCAGTCAATTAGTGATTCTACTTTCACCCTCCCTCTCACATGTTAAGACAAATTAAAACGAGATAATAAAATTGCTAGCAATTAATATTCATTCAGTAACTAGTCCAACTTTGAAAGAATATGCACCTGAGGTGAATTCCATACCATCATATACCTGAAAGAATTGAAAAATTGATAATCTGTTTAAATAATTTTTTTGAATTCACTGTGGTTATTGTGGGCTAAGTTATCACTTTCTGACGCTTAATTTGGCTGGCCAAGGTCTGAATTCTTACAAGTCAACATGAATGTTCCATATTTAGAGCCTTCGTCTACCAGAAACCAACCTCTTCCTTCTAAGTGTTAGAGTGAACAGTGCTTTGAACTAATCTTTTGATTATCAACTCTGAAAGATATATCTCAAAATATAAAGTCATTAATGTTTAAGGATTATATCGTTCTTGTACTTATCATTCTCTCTTCCTATTCTAATCACGTCTTGGGAAACTTTTATAATTTCGGGGTTAGGAAAGTTTGAGAGCGCTTTCTCTCTATCCTGGCCACACATTTTCAAAGAAACAAAAGCCCTTTAATCTAGTAATTCGGTGCTTTCTCTCCTCTAGATTTCTGGTTCATTCTATTCTGAATCACAAATTTAAATATCTTAATATAGAGGAATCATAAAGGTTCAGCCCTTTCTTTAGAAAATATTTCAATCCATCATTTTCAGTCTCTCCATTTCCAATTTGATTGAACTTTTATATCAGATATTTTCTAAGTTTGCCTCTTGGATATATGAGTTTCTTGTCATTAAATCATTTAAAAGGATTGATTGTATGATGATTAAAATGAGAATTAATTGCTTTGTGATTAAGATATATGAGTGAATTGGTTTTATACCATGTCCATTCTCTCATTTAATTCAGTGACCACAAAGTAGTTATTTACCGAGACTAGATAAAATACATCTCCCTTCTCTATCTTGTAGTAGACAGAGTAAATTATAAATATGATATTATTTTGAGCTTTGCAAAGGAACTGACACTGTTTGAAAAATGAAGTCATTCTGATAACTCAAATTAGCACTTTAGTGCTTGCTGTCTAGTTTGATATTAATTTCTTTAACGAATTGAGTATCCTCAGGCTTGTTTAGATTTACCAAGAGCTATGATTTGTCGTCATTTAAGCATATATTCTATATTATTAAATTAGAAAGTTAATAACTTTCCCAGACCATTAAACCAATACACAAGCAAATGGTTCTCCAAAACTTGAAAACAACATCATTCCAATCATATCCAAATGCTGAACTTCTTCCCTCAAGCTAATACCCTGACTAAATCATTAGAAAGCTTACACAAAGCAATCAAGAGATCCCCTCCAAGGGAATCTAACTTTCCCACAGATAAAACAACATCCTAATCAAAGGGATCTCTCTACTTCTAACATTTAGCTCATTCAGGAAAGCTATTTAAGATACCTAACTCTTGATATATTCTAAACTAATCTAAAATGAATAGGGATCTTCAAACTAATCCCGGTCGCAAGAATACAATCTTGGAATCGTTGAAATCCTAATCCGAGCTGGCAAACTCAGAGACAAGACCCACTTTGAACAATACCAACCAAAAGCCAGTGGCCCTTTAAACCCCCATTAAGATTCGAGCAACCCTATTTAATAAGAAACCCTAACCACAAATTAATATAAAAAGGGTGAATCTATCAATTAAAGTTTAGAAATAAACTTATAATGTGACGCATTATCTTTAATGCCACGTCACGACGGGTTAACCTATTAAATATAAAGTTTAATCAATCGAATTTAATTTTTAAATTAACTTTAATCAAGCATCTCTGATATTAAATAATAGATGGTAGACCTCACACAACCAAAGGGAAACCCCAATAAGGTAGTCTACGCGGAAGAAAAGTAACAATCAAAAATCACCCAGTTCTTCAAGAAAGGAAAAGTGGACAAGGTGATAGAAAAACTCAGCTAGGATCTTGAAAACGAAAATAAACCTGTAGCCAGAAGAAGGAAAATATCTCAAATGGTACCAACCAGAATACCTTTAACAGAAAAATGGTAGGAATCAGCCTATAATTAGAAGAATAATGAACTCACATAGTTCTAATAAAAAAAGATTGGACCTATCCACTACCCAATCATGAACCTTCCCTCCTAAAATTTTGGCTCTAAAACAACATTGACAATAACAACCTGAACTAACCCCCAGAGGTAATAGAGATATTTAAAACTTTCCTTCTTTTATGTATTAGAACCATACCAATAAAAGTCCTTATCAAACCATCCAGGCCTCCTCCAACTTGCCAATTTTAGTGGAAATTACCCAGGATTCCATGGCTGAAAGAATCCTCAAGATAGCCAACGACTTTGACCCAGTTGAAGAAAACTTGACTAAATGGATGAGATAACTGATCTCCCCAAACGCAATTGGGGGGAGATTCAGAGACCTATACAAACAGAAACTAACCAGACCCCCAGACGAATAACCATGGTTCAAAGGAAGAAGAAAAATGACTCCCAGGACGACGATGAAGATTGGCAATTAGTGTGATGACCTAAGCTACGAAAGCTAATGACATCGTTCAAACTTCAGTTTGACTTAATTTGTTTGACTGTTTAACACGGGAGTGGCTGTATAGCTTTTCCCCAAGTTTAACATTATAACACGCAAGAACCTTTGATTGTCTAAAAGGTTTTTTATTATATATTTAATTTACTTCTCTAAATGAATAAAATGTTAGATCTTTAATTTAAATTTTAAAATACTAAGTTTTTTAAAAAAATTTAGCAGCATACGCTACTTCTTATCCAAGATTTTAGTCTTAGAATGGCGTCACTAAACTTAACCCTCAGGATTTGTTTAGGGTGTGAATTTTAGAACATCTCCTATTTTGAAGCTCTCAGAGGGTTTGGCTTTAGGTACCTTTGTAGGAATAATCTATATCTACAAGATTCGAGGGCTCTTATAAAATTTAAAATTAATCTATTCTGGCTAGTTTTACCTCTGTGATAAGGAAAAGATTAAAAGTGCAGCTGCTTGTAAATAACAAGAAGATTCTACTGGAAAGTAATTTTGTAAATGGTTTCAATATTTAGGGAATCATGGTTACTTTCTTCTTGAGTATTAGTTTATATCTTGAGCTATGCATTAAGTTTATATTCAAGAATAGCTAGCTCAATTCTATTTAAGTTTTTCAGTGATAGAGGACCTGTTGATGTAGCTATTTCACTATAAATTGAAGTGATGCATAAAAATGATAAATTTCACTGCTGGCTTAATTATTTGTTCTATATCTTTACAAGTATTTCAAATTTTCTAGAACTAAAGGATGGAACCTCTCAAAATTAATTCTAAAGGCTAACACTTATAATTAAATTAATGATAACTTGTAGAAGAGCACTTTAGTCCTGCACTTGCAAGCTTTACAATTCTCTGCATTAAGACAATATCTAGCTTGTAATTTAAGACCTAGCCGTCACTTTATTTTAAGTAATCGCAATTCACTAGTTCAGCAAACACTTAAATGAGAAAACTGAACTACGCTTAGAATTTACTACTGCTATAATCTGTAAAAGACTAGCCATCAATGAGTAAAAATTAAAGAATCAATGTTAGATTTAAGCCAAGAAGATAGAACTCATCTTTGATATTCTAGTGTATCTCTTCAAGCTCCCTAAGTTTAGTATTCTCTTTATATCGTGTGCTCTAAGGCATTATATCAGTATCTTGTGAATGAATAGATTATCGCGAGGTATCTAAGATTTCATCTTCTTCTTAACCCTTCAACGTGCGGATTATTCCCATTAGTACATCGTCAATAAGGCTAAAATATGATTTTAATAAAAAAAAATCTCTAATTGAATAGGTAAGCTTTGTATAATCGATTTTGAAAGAAACTCCTCAACACTTCTCATGAGAACAGCTTGATAACAATTAATTAAAATCCTTTTTAAGATTGATCCAAATAGCCATGTAAAATGAAGCCTACTGGCTATCTAGAAGCTATCTTTACTCCTGTCTTAATGATAACTGATAGATGCTGGTTAGTTATTTCTAATGCTTCCCTCATCATTTTTAAGAAAAGCTATTTTTATTACTTGCTCAATCCTTCGAAGTAATCATTCTCTGTTTTACTAATTTAAGATTGAAGTTTTCTCTAATCTGTAGCATAGCTGTCTGCATCTTTAATATAGATAAATCTAATCTAAGATAAGCAGAGTAGTTATTTAAGATGATAACACAAGAAGTCCAAAATATAATTTATGCCCTAACTAATTATTTCGGCTATTGAAAATCGTCGATTTTAAAAAAAATTAGATCTATAACAAGGAAGATGAGTCTTATAGTGAATAGTAGTCGAATCTCAATCCTCTCCAAAAATATCCTTAGTTCTTATAAATGCCTGTGGCTACCTGTTTCTTTTAATCTCAAGAATAAAATAAATTAATACTTCAGCCCCAAGCAGCAACTTGCCTATGAAGAAAGTGTTCAATAATTTATCAATGCAAGTTTCCAAAGAATGGGTAATTGACTGAGTTTTTTCCATTGTTCAATTCTTGATATTTCGACCAAATAATTTTATTCCTCTAAAAATTAATCATCCTCAAACCCATATTCTTCTCTAACTAATAAATATTTCCCATTAAGTTATATTTAAATTATATATTTATTTTTGTATCATAGTGCATAATCTTAATAAAGTAATGATTTATTAATTAATAGGGGAAATTTTGTGAAAATGAGTCTGTTGAATTCAACAAATGATTCCACTGTTGGAAGCTTCTTCTATGATAGTAAGGCAGCAACAAAAAATGATAACTCTTGTCGCGAGAAGTAATACACAAACTTTTAAAATTCTTTTTTTTAACTCAAGACATATTATTGACAAATTAAAGGTTACAAGAATTTATAAACTGAGTAGAATTTTATAGTTCATCAATTATTGCTTTAATTATAAAAATAGAGACACCTGAACTATAATTGTTTCTTTTCATTTAAGTTTATATTTCAATTAATGATAAATTTAGAGTTGTAATTAAACAATCGCTCTCGTTCACTCTCTTTTGCCAAAGTCCAAAATATCTTGTTCTATCTAATCAAAAGAGAGGCAAGTTTACAAGCTGGCTCACTTCAAAAATAGGATGTGCTGAATTAGAATGAACTAAAAATCTAGTTTACGCACCAACAATATCTGAAGACATCAAATTAAATAATTATGATGAAAGATTTTGAAGTCTGACTACCAGAAAGAAACGTGAAAGCTTAAAATTAAAGGAGAGCAGTGGGCTTAGTCATATTCATTATTAATTTAGGTTCAAGAGTCAAGTTGCAACTCTCAAAAAATCCATATTTTTTTCATTAGGCTCTCTATCTTTTATTGAATGGAGGTTATTGATCGGAGTTTGAAGGTCTTCCACGCTTTAAATTACTTTAATATGAAATAGTTGATTGGCTTTAATTTATTGGGTACCTTTTTGACCTCTAACTTTTTCAATTTAAGAGACTTAGATAGGTTCTGAGATTGCGCACCCTTAAGAGTCTTCCCTCCTTTAGGATCCTTCTCTAGTGTCTTCCCTGTATTTTTCTTAGACTTCGTCAAAATTAGCAAAATATGGAAGAAAATGTTAAATTCTAGTGGGACTCTCTTCCCTGAAAAACTTGTGCCCACCGTCTATTGAAAGCTGAGATTTAGGGTTCCTAAGATAGTGATTAATAGATTCAGTCAAGGCCTCCTTTAGCAACTTTTTTGCGGCTTCTATGACTCCAGGGTCTGAGGCGTGATCATCTTCGATTCCCTAAAGATTATTTGAATTAGCTACTGCAGTTATGAATGTAAAGCTTAAGATTCGCAAAGATTATGCTCACTTAAAAGGGTATTGACTTACCAGGGGCTTGCTGATTTCATGAACAAGAGATTTGTGATGAAGGTAGGCCAAATCTTTCTCGTGGAAAAAGGAAAACTCCACTTTCTGTTTCTTCAGTTTATCCTCCAAGAAAAGTTTACCACTCTTAGGACCCTTCTGCTTCTTCTTCAGGGCATTTAATAAAAGCATAGAAGTATTCTTCAAATATTTTCAATCCCAAACTGACTCTTACCCTTAATAACCTCCAATTTAGCGAGATTAAGCTTAGACTTCTTCTTACCGCCTTAGCAGGCAGTGTTGTGATTCTGTGCACTTTGAGTGGAGCAGTGAGTAGACTCATTTTATATTAAGATTGAGTTCTAACTGTAGTAATCTACTAGGCCGAGTGTAATTGGTTGAGATTTCATCAGCTACTTCTCCTTTTTAGACTTTGAAGATTATCTACTCACAGCCACATCAGAGGGCTAAATAATTATGCGAAATGACTATTGAGGAAGCATTTAAAATTGGCTGACTTGAATCTTTTCTCAGGGTTTGAGAGGCGCCAAAACCGATAACACTCACCTCCCTAGACTCTGTTCTTTCCTTCTTAGTGTACTTGACAATAGGTGAGACTAGGGTAGAGTTTGAGAGACTTTGCGAGCGGCTTCGAGATCTCTTTTACTTGTTGTCAACACCTCTAGGTCTCTTTTTCTCTCTTAGCTCCTCTTCAATTAAGGCAGCCGCATCGAAGTCCAAAACTCTTCCCTTTCTCTCACCTGATCTCAAATTAATCAACTTAGCGTAATTTAAGTGTTGAATTATATTTGGGCAAGGCCTTGCGCTACTCCTTAGTCTTCCTTCTATGGCTTAGGGATAGTCCAGTAGTGCGTGATACCCCAGAAAAGGTTGAGTAGGGGGTAAATAGACCGCTCATGAAGGTGTCAGATATGTGAGTGTGGCAGCCATCATCTTCGCTGCCCGAGGTAAACGTCAGGTACCCAAGTCCATCAAGTTCAGTGCTCACTAAACACAAGTAAATAGACATTTTGACATCAGTGCTAAAGTTTGTCTGACAATTCTTCTTTAACTTGAAGTTTCTGCCCTTCTTATCATACCCTGCCTAGTTTGAGGCCTTCACGACCTTCAAACTTCTCTTTCATAACTAAAATGAACTATAATAAGCGAGCAAGTATTTTTGCTAATCTTTGGTTGAGTGTGGTTCATCTATTGAATATTTTTGAGTTAGTTAATTATTAGGAAGCAATAATTCTTAAGTTGCTATCCCCTCCTATTTATGTTTTCGCTCGCGTATGATAGGGAGATAGCGCTCGCTCGTAATAACACACCTGATTTCTGAAAAGAGCGCTCCAATCATATCCCTCTATTCTAATTTATAATAATAAAATCTCTCTTCACCTACTCCTTATCTCCACTCAAATTCTTCTCTAATCTCATGGATAGTCTTTCATTTAGAGTGTTAGCAAATGAATTATCATGCAAATTATTGAACTTATAATCTTCATATAAATAGCTGCCTCTGGGATCGTCAATAGAAGGGATTTAAAAGCAAATACTATGAATTTATTGGATTAGAGCTCTTTTTGAAATTGAAATTGCTTCCTTCTTTGCCAGTTTCTGAAAAGTCTTCTGTCTCAAGGATTTTTTAATTATCAAACTTCAGCCTGAACTTGATAGCTCTATTGTTAACTATGTCATCATAAATAAGTGTGCATGATAAATAAAAGAGTTTCAAATTATAGATCAGGATGAGTATCCAATTGACTTATGTGCCTAGTATAAACACTGGAGTAATTAGTATCATCTTTGTTCTCCTCCTAATCTGCTCTTTCTTTCCCTCTCCCCTGCTTTCTGTTTTAAAATCTTGAGTCTTTGCTCTACTCCATATACCTGGCTGAAGTGTCCGGCTCTTGCTAATACTCAATTCTTTCATTATCATTCTAGCCATCTTCATCCAAGCCAAACTATAATCCTTAATTGAAATAAAATATAAGATTAAACTCATTATCGAGATCTATATCTATAAAGTCTAATTTATTCATTTCCTTTTGCAGATCCACATATGAAAAACAATAAAATGAATGAAATAAGCAATTAAATTTTGCAGCTCCTACTTTTACCTCTTAATCTAATTCCTTTGAATAATTTTCTTCTTCTCTCTTTGTGTTAGGAATTGCTGCTCTTACTGCTCTTGATTTTGAACTAATAGAACCTAGCTCTTAGTTATGCTCTTCCTCTCATTTTGATTAGCTTATACGATATCTTTAAATTACTTAAGAAGGCATATTTATTTGCTTATAGAGTGGTGAGCTTGGATTCCAAAAGATTTTTATCTAGGATTGTTTAGTTCACACTTTGTATTTGTTGTTGGTGGAAGGGTATGAGTGAACTCTCTCTACCAAGATCAACTGGGATTGATTTATAGACTTCTTCTGAAGAGTGAAACTTGCATTCGCATTCATCAAACTACTCTCTTTATTACCAAAAATAGATTGACTACCATTTATATTTCAAATAAGAGATCATTAATTATAATTGATCGAGGAATGAAGGTCATATAAAATAAACAAAATTTCAGCTATTTAAATCCCCTAAAATATTACGAGAGAAATTAAAAGCAGAAAATTTAAATGAAAATGCACATATTAGCCTTATTTTGGTTTGGCCTTTGAGGGGAGGAATTTATCCCTTCATTTCTATAAGCTCTCTTGTGCTTAGCTAAAATATTAAATGAAATAGAGCTAATGTATCCAAGCCACTTTCTTTCTAAATTCTTAAAGGCTACCTAGTGGTAGTAATTTAAGACATATCACCACCGTTATTGTAACCCTAGTTATACATCAATGAAGTGGCATCGAAGCTCGAAAAAGGTAAACCATATTTAACCAATGAAAAAGGGGGAAAATTTTTTTAAATATTTTTATGGTCTCTTGCTTGAATGAGTTTGGTATATTATTTTGAGATACAAACTACTCATCTTTGAACATATTCTAAGGTACGAGGCCTTTAACTGAGTTCATTAACTCGTCATTTACATTTTGCGAGTAGGAGACGCTTTGGTATCTGGTCTTGAGTGAAGACCTGTTTGAGACTTTTTAGATTGCTGATTCTCAACTCTACCTCCTTAATTTTAAAACTATCTATATTCTATGTTTGGCTATAATAGTTATGATAAATTTGAGTTATCTCTAGTCTTGATGTCATCGCCTCTGTAAGAGTTGCTGAGCTGATCCATAGAACTTTGCTATCTCTTCACTGTTTCCTCAAAATTTTGAGTAAGCTTTTGGCTGGCTGGGGACTCGTCCACATCTCTCATAGTTTTTTACACTGTCTGACTGTTCCCTCCTTTGGTATTTCAAGAAATATACATTTGAAACTTGCTCTATACTAAAATTATAATGGTGGATAGGTAAGACTTCTCTCTACCGAACAAATTCTTAAGCTAGTTCTTGAAAGGCATATAAGTAAGCCATGAGCCTTGAGACTGATTAGACTGAGGGCGATTCGACTATGTGCTCTATTTAGATAGGGAATAGCTTGAGAAAAGTTAAAATAGTATAAGTTCGATCTATAAAGTTTTGATTGCAAAGCTTATTCTCTTTCCTTCTCCTATTGTTTCAACTTGAGTTTGGATATTCGAGAAGACTTGCTCTCTTTCACATCCTTCAGGATCCACTCCTCCAATTCTCATTCAAATTTTTTCATTCTTTTACAATTAAAGGTTATTATTCTCCTTGAATTTCAAGAACTTAAGGTTACATTCCCTAATCTAGATTATAATCCAGATCTCTCCTATAATTCTCATTCTAAGTTATGCTCTGAAAATGAGATTGGCTCTTTGGAACAAAACTACTCACTCCGAGCATGATTTCATTCCTCTCTATTTTGTCGCAATCTCCCTTCATTTAAAGCAATAAAAATTAATGTACTGCTATTTTTCATCTTGAAATTGCTCTTTGGATCTTTATTGTTGCGTCTAGCTGAGACCTCAACATAGCTTTAGCTGCTGGCAATCTTAGTGTTGTCTGGTGACAGCATTAGTCTATCGTTGCTTTTGTAGAGATTTTCATATTGAGCCTGGCTTTCACCAATTGCAATATATAAGTGATCACATTTAAAATGTATGCTCTACCTTTTTAAGCGCTTTAAAGTATCGAAGACGTCAGATCTTCCTAATCCGCATACTATAAATTACTGATATTGACGTTAGTGGAGTGACCCACAATTGAATTTTCATCATAGTCGTTTTCAAAGTAATTTTGCAGCACCTAGTTTTTTCCTCGTCGGCCAGTTATTTTATCCCTCTATAACTCTTCTTAATCAAACTTTACGAGATAAAATTAAAATTTATGCTAGTTCTCATTTCTAATTTTCTAAATATTTTTTTGATGTTATATAAATTTCAAAATAGATGGTGGTATAGTAATTGTCTTATTTACCTTCATAGTGTTATGAATTAGGAAAATGAATTAAAGATTATTTTAATATATAAAAGTGTTAGTTATAATTGCGTTCTTCTTCGTTCACCTGAAAGTTGTTTATTAAACGTGGCTAAGCTTGTGATTTCTATTTTTGTCGATTCCCTTCCTACTTAACAATTTGGTTTGGGGAAATTTGATTCAAAGAGTTGCTAGGGTCCATACTCTAGTTCATTATAAAATTTTCTAGCTCATCCTTCGACATGTTCATCAAGTTAAAAAAAAAGTTACATAGAGATATATTTTTTTATCTTATTTTAGACTAAGTTTAACTTTGGATCATCTGTCTGGTAGTTATTTTTTTAGAACCCAGTTTTAGAGCTTGTACTTTTAAGTCTTTGAGATGACACCTAGTTCAACTCCAAGTTAAAATTTATTATAAAAGAACAATTATTAAACCTTAAAAAAAAGAATTTTGTATAAGTTTTTGGTAACTGCAGTTCTATTTATTTTATCAGAGTCTTCAAAGCCAAACGATTAATCGTTATTTTAAATTACCTATATAGATATATTTATGATATGTTTATTTCTATTTTGGAGTGAGTCGAACTGGACTTGAGTCCTAACGCGGTCTTTCTTCCTCATTTGTTGCTTTATGAATGTTTTTAGTTGATACTAGCAAAGTGAAATTCTATTTTTACCTGTTAGTGCTTTAATAATTATTTTATACAATTACAATATAACATAAGAAATGCAAATGAAAGCATTATCTTCTTTCTCTTGATGATAGTTTAAAATGAGGTGAGTAAAATATATATTTAATAGAGAAGAAAATAAATAAATTAGCGTATTGAATATTTGAGCAAAAGAAGGGGTGATCCGGGAATTGAACCCGGGACCTCTCGCACCCTAAGCGAGAATCATACCACTAGACCAAACACCCATGTTAGAGGTATACCCACCCGACCTGCTTTTATATCACTTCTTAGGTTTTCATACAGCCTCAAGCGAGGTCCCTTATTTAGTTACATATCATAGGATGAGTCTAGCATTTAGTGCAAGGGTAAGAGATATATAAGGATTGCTAAAATAATAACTCATAAATAGAAAGTGTGAGAAGATTCCTCTCTAGCAGCGTGAGTCTAGCAATAACTTATGTAGTAAATCATTCTTTAAATAAATTAACACAAGTACTTTGCTGTACCTTCGAAGAGTCTCTAATTGATGATAGGAGTTTATTTATTTTAGAACTCTAATTACTAATTAAGATGATGATTATATTAATTACTTTTGGTCTGAAATGTGAAAGGCATATATATCTTGCTCTTGTAATTAACTTTATTTAATCTAACTGCAATGGAGCAACCTAATCACCAAACTTCCATCAATTAAGGAGTTATAGAAAAATACTCTCTCCAATCTTAATAAGAAATCGAAGAGAAAAGTTCACTTTTACTAGAATAAGAACCTATAAGGGATACTCTTTTTTAATTATTATCAATGATATAAAAAAGTTAGAAATAATAAAACAATTCTTCTAAGTTTCGATAAAGTTTTGATAAATTTAGTTTCCTATCCTTTTGAATTTATTTTTTAAATAAAAATATTAGATTGGTCTAATGCTATTATAAACAACAGTTGGGAATTGTAAACAATTTTTAATAAAATGAATTCCCATTTTATCTGAAAATCTTTGTTTTATTTGTATAAATACATTTAATTTTCATTTAAAGCTTGAATTTGATTAAAACATATACTTCCTCTGAGAACAAAGAGAGCTAATAAGAAGCTAAAGAATTGAAAAAGTTGGACTAGAATAATCAACCTAGCCCTATTCTTGAAATTAAAAATGAGGAAGATCAAAAATAGGGATAAAATATAAATCTTAGTTAAGAGTAGGCTCCCGCTTTGCCCTAGTCTTTTTAAAATGATTAGAATTAATAGAAGAAGATTGCTAGCCAAAGAAAGCCCAGGGAAAAAGGAAGAAATCTCAAAATCAATAACTTCATAAAAAGAATTTTTAGATAACATATGAATTTATGTGTACTAAGTTAGTTAAATATAACTTAACAGGAGGGTAGAGAGACTTGGATTATTAAGCGATCACGAGTCTGAGCTCGCACACTAAATTCTTGAAAATTATGAGTAGCTCACGCTAATACTCTTAGAAGCAATCAAAGGATCGATTAGAATGATAATATAATTCTCATAAACTAATATGATAATTTAATCGAACCATAATTTCAACATACTCCCCTTCTAACTATGCGAATGTTATGCAAATGCATAAGTTATACAACACCAATTATCAAAAACCTCTTCTTAACAACCCTAGTTCGAGCTCTGCAACACCATAGGCTCAGAGATTAAATTCAAAAGTATAAGCCACAGAAAATGAGAAAACTCAAAGAGCCGGTTATAGTGCTGCATCCTATTCCAAAAATAGCCTCTAGCTAAGGGTTTAAAGTCATCATGATTCTGCAAATTCTACAAATTTCAATAGTCTTAATCCATTAAAATCCTCTTTAGTTATTTAATTTTAATAGTCAGGTCTAATTTTAAGGCTACTAAATGCCCTAGACAGTAACTTCAGCTACTGCATCATAATATGATAGAGGCTCTGATTTTAAGTTTCTTCATTAATTTCCCCTATTCAGATTGTTCTTGTAAAAAATATTTTAAGCTAGCTAATAACGCTTCTAGTAATCTCTAGCTAAAGAGTTTTGATGAAGAGAGTCATTTAATAAACAGCACTCACGGAAACAGCGAGCTAGAAACTTTAAAGCTAAAGTAAAAGACTGTATCTCAAAGTCCCGATGATCACTTTATAAATTGAATTTTATGCTAGATAAAAGCCGCTTGGAGTTGCCATAATCCAAGAGGAGGAATAATACACTTCTACTTAATATGATAAAAGAAAGATTCAAACTGCTGTCTCACAATAAAGAAAAAGGTCAGTCAGAGTGAAGCAATAAAATGATTCAAGCATTAGGATTTATCAAGATTAGTAATATCCAACCTTGAATATGAGGAGGCCTTTAGCGGCTACTACTCAGAACAGTAATCGAAAATGTAACTTATATTATGCTTTATTATAAATCGAGGTAGTGCCCTCAAAATGCCAGCCATGAATTCGAGTATGATTTACGAAACAGATCAGCAATTATAGCTAGCAGTTGATCTTGATGCTAAAAGGCAATCATAATAAATTATGACTCAATATCAACAACCAAGAATACTTAATTCGTAAAAGTAACAGATGAAGTTGAAGCTCTTAAATAGAAAAAACTAGATACAGAATCTAGCAACTCTTAATGGATCTTACTCATAAACTTCGAAAAATGTTTCGAAAATAGAGCTAAAAAATGCTACAATAAGTGAGCCATATCGAGGCCCTGGAGACTATGAATCAGTATAGCTTATAGGGAGCTATAAAATTCCTATATCGTAACTGAAGACTCCTGAGAATTTTTCTTTCTCAAAATAGTCAAGGCATATTACCAAGGCAAACTTTTCAATAGTGTCGACAAGGTAGAGTGGTGACATGAGAAATACAATAGACTCAAATCTTACTGCAATCGCTTTAAATAGACCAACACCTGGGGTAGGCGACTATCTTTTCGATTCAATAGAACTCAAGTAAAAATAGCCAAGAGCAACAATTGGCTAAGGCAAGAGATGGAGTTCTCGGGATGATTAAAATCATGGACACACTATTTAAAATGTGGAGGAATGCACTTCTCTAGAAAGAAAGGGAGGTGTTATACCAAACGAAACAAGATTCAAGGGAGATACTCGTGGTATTCCTGGCCCTGGCTCCTACAATGTTGAAGTTTTTAAATCACTGAGTAAAGGAGAATTATCCATTCTTGCTATGTCAGACTACTACAACAGTAACGCTAAAAATCTTCAGTAGGGGTAGTCTGTGAGATCAAAGGGAGGAGCTTGCTTTTCTCCAAGATCGTCTTTATATCCCTTTTCTTTCTCTCGGGATTATTTGAATCACACTTCAAGGGAGCAGCATGACAGGATATATAATGACGCTTATAGTAAAGACTTCTTGAATAGAGAGGGACCTGGACCCAGCTATTATGAATATGAGAAATACACAAACTAAGAAAGAAAGTCAAAGGATAAGTATTCTATTCCGAAGGTAAGTAATTATAAACTTTATATTAACTCTCTTTTAGAGTAATAGAAGAATCTAGCTTAGAGACTTAGAGAGCAAGATTAAGTTACCTGTGGAGTATTCAGATATAAATTAGCACATAAACTAGCTAATGGATAAATCTTACTAAAAGGGAGTCAAGATCCCAACCTCAAGTAGTCGTTTTGATCCTAGAAAAAGTAAGAATCAAATATGTAACTCATTTTATAGTGACTGGGTTACACTAAGACTTATGGAAGAAGGGAATTATTATGAATTGATAGAAAATATAATTTGCAATCTCTATTCTTAACTGAGAAATTTCAGTAGATTTTTCCTCATAAAGAAGCCAATTAAATTGCGAAGATTATTATATAATATACAAACAAGCTACTAAATACTTTGAGAGGCATGGAATTCAGACACAAATCTCATTTATCACAGCAAAATAAGTCTCACAAGAAGATTAATATCTAATTTAATTTTGATTTAAAGAATAGAGCAAAGGCAGGTGGAAAGATTGAGGTAAAAACTTTAAGGTTATAAAGCTGATATATAGACTAAAGTTAGGACTCTATTCACTTCAGCAAACAATCAAGTTTAAACCAAGGACCAAAGAAATAATTAGATGAATGAAGCCAGAATAATAAATATTACATTTCTGTATTTGAAATTCCAGAAAGCTAAAGAGAGAAGAGTTAATAATGAAGAGAAGAGGACTTAACTTCATTTCTGATACAGTTGCTGAAAATCTCTGATGAGCAGTCAGTGTCAGTGATCGAACAGGAAGTTGATAATGTGGCTCCAAAAATTATAGGTATCCTAGGTCTCAACAGCACATGTGATATTAGTGGACTGAGAGCAGAGCTGGTGAAACACTGCATAGATTATCAAACATAGAATAACAGGGCCAAGGGAGGAGAAGATGACCCTGAAAAAATGCTAGCTGAGGACACTCAATTCAAAGCTTACATGTGCCCCAACCCCGGAAGTTCAAATAACTTTGGAAGCAAAAAGCAACGCCTTATCTTCTTGGAAATTAATAGAGACGACGATAACGCAGTGATGGAGGTGGGGAAACTCGCAGATCTAATCGTAGTGGTAATGTCTTGCAAAGAGAGTGAGCAAAAAGGATTAAAGACTGATCCAGATCAATTCTCTCATGCTATCGATGAGGCAGGCTATAAAGCTTTGGGATTACTGAGATCTCAAGGACTACCCGCTTTGATTGGAGTGTTGCAGCATTTGGAAGTACATAAGAGTGCTAAGTAACCTTAGATTAAGAAGCTATTCTTGCGCTACTTTGAGTCCGAGTTCACTGATAGACACAAATTCTTGAATGTGAATCTCCTTACTGCCCAGACTGACGTGAACGCATTACTTAGATAAATTGCAGTTCTCTATCCTGGTGATATCACCTGGAGATAGAATAGATCTTATATGCTCGGATAAGTTACTATTACCATTTGACTTTTCTTTTGAAAGTAATTTAAGCCTATCTTTGAGATATTATAACATCACCTAGAATGAGTTGCATATAGATGGATACATAAAGCAAAACTTCCTGAATGCAAAGAGACTGATTCATATTACAGGAATCAACAATCACTTAGCATTTAAGATTAAGCGCATAGAAATAGGATAAGATCCCTGCCCAATGAAAATCAGTGCCAAAGAGAAGGAAAAGGTTATGGCCACTTCAAAGGCTCAAAGTATTGTTCAGTCCAAGAAAGCCTCCAGAAAAGCTTCAATAGATGAAATGAGTGACTCCGCTTCGCAGTCAGCAGGCAAAGTAAATGCAGCTGGAAGAGTAATTTAGCAATCACTTGAAACTGAGAGAGATCCTAGCTAAATTCTTAACAACCCAGGTCTATTCTGCGCTGAGCAGACTTGGCCAACTGAGGAAGAAATGAAGACTGCTAAGAATAGAAAGCTCTCTCGTGAAGATGATGAAGAAATGAAAATGTTGGAACATGCTGATAAACTGGAATCCTAATACCCAGTCAGTAAAGGTGCAAATACTCTCGAGGAAATGTTCGAGCGCATGGAAATTAAAATGGTTGGCAGAGAAAACGAAGAAGAAGTTAAGTCAAATAGGAGCTTCGGTGGAGATGAAGATAGTGAAGAGGAGGATGATTTGAATTAAACTATGTACAGAGAAGATAATAAGATATCTCAAAAGCATCAGAAGCTGACTGATTTAGAGAGCAGAGATAAAGATGATATGGACTTCCCTGACGAAGTTGACACTCCTCTTGATGTCGAAGCAAGAAAAAGATTCTACAAATATAGAGAATTATTTCCACTTGCTACTCTCTATTTTTAGAGGTATCAAATCTATAAAGAACTGCGATTGGGATCCATATGAAAATCTCCCTCAGGCATACTCTAAGATTTGGAGATTCTAAAATTACCAGTAAGCCCAAAAAGACTCAGTACAGCAAGTTATTGATGAAGGACTACCAATTAATGGAACCTATATTAGAATAGTTCTAGAAGTTGATGAAAAAATTCTGAGCATGAATTAATCAGTCTTATAAATAGGCAGAGCTTTGATTCTCTCAACTCTGTTCCCTCATGAAATTAAGCTCAGTGTTATGCACTTCAAAGTATAGAGACACTTCGAACATAGAGGTATTGTAGAAAGCAAAACTAGATTTTTTAATAGAACGAGTGTTTTAAATAACTGAAGTTGAGATTCACTGCGGCTTCAGAAGAATGACAATTCGTCCAGTCTACAGTTAAGAGACTAAGCCAGGCGGTCACGTCGGCTCTGGAGACAAGTTGAAATATATGAGATTCTTAAGACACGATTAGAGTGTGATCGCATCGGCTTATCTCCAATAGTCTTCACTTATTACAATCCCATTCCAGTTTTAATTGATCACTCCTTGCAAGGTGCTTATGTTCACCAAAGAAAAGGACACAGGATCCTTGAAAGTGTTAGCAACAGGAGTGGCACTACCTCCTAACCCTCTCGCCATCATTCTGAAGAGAATTATTCTCACTGGCTACCCTCTTAAGGTGCACAAGAAGAAGGCAGTGCTCCGCTATATGTTCTTCAACCCCAACGATATCAAATATTTCAAGCCAGTCGAACTATTCACAAAGTTTGGTCTCAGAGTAAGTAAAAATACCATTACCATCATCTATGGAAATCTTATCATTATTTTCTTAGGGACATATCAAGGACTCACTTGGAACCCACGGTCTATTCAAGGCGCAATTCAACGATTTCATGAAGTAAAACGACACAGTCTGTATGCCACTTTACAAGCGTTAGTATCCCATCTGGTTCGAGACTACCTGGACAGGAGTGGAGGCACCTAAAGAAAAGGAAGAGGAGATGGAAATACAAAACTGAAATAGAATGTCGAGAAGATAGATAAACTTAAAGTTAATATACCTATTAGTTTAATTAATGTCACACTTTGCTTCAAAGTTCAAAACATATTTAATTATGAGGAAGGTAGGTTTTATTTTCATTAAGGATAATCTGGAAATCAATTTTAAATCCAAAATGAAAAAATAAACGACTAGTAAACTTTTTTTAAATGAAGAGAAGTTAAGATCATTATAGATAATATTATTTTTAGTTTATTGGAAGTTAACAATCCTTCAGCCTTTAGAAATTTTTGAATGGGCCCAGCGTAAATTCGACAAACCATTTGACTTCTGTAACTATCAATCATTCATTATTATTATTTTTAAACTAACAATAACAACAACCTCTAATGTGTCTTTGCTTTCTCCCTTCTCAATTAAGCAGCAGAACCATACTTCTAAAAATCAAATGAGCACAAACTAGAATTCAAAATAAAGAAAAGTAAGTAAGTACATCTATTATATCAAATATATCAATACTCGACAGTTCAGAAATCTAAAAACTTTCACTCTCTCACTCTAGAATTCAGGATCCTATGGGATATAAGAATAAGATGATGAGCATTCATTGTTAATAACAAATTATTTCTACTAATGATTCCTATCATAATCCCTAGAAAGCCACTATCCACGCATAGAGTCAACACAGTTTTCTAAATGAGAGCTTGAAAACAAGAAATATGGAATCACAAAGCTTCAATAACAAAGACGCTAATTAGAATCAAATCTTACAACCTGGAAAGTCTATTGGCACCAAATAGTTTGGAAGTTTAGGTGGATCTATCTCTATTGCTTTCCATAAATCCTCTTCTTCAGCTTCTCTGCTCTAGAAGAACTATCTCTCGCATAGAACTACTGGATAGTAAAGCCTTGGTTCTTTGTAAAATTTTGGCTCTCGGGTGACTCATTCAAATCAAACTCTAAACTAATAAATATATAAATATGTAGGTGTAGATGATATAATTCATTTTTAAACAATAGAAAGCAGTAGAGATTCAACACTGACTCCTTTTAAATCCAAGCTCTGCAAGGGGATGAAGGGAATCACTAGTCCTTGATCGAAAACATGATTGTTTTGTAATTTATTGATATACCCTCTCTTCATTTATCATGCTATAAATGAGTAAAGACTAACCTAGTAAATGCGAGAAAGAGTGCTTTCATTTAGAAGGTGAGGAACACAGTGGTGGCAGAAAAAAGAACCAGCACTCATCAGCTTCTATAGGGAGAAGGGCTTTGCAAAAGAAAATTTCTTAATAGATGCTGATATCCTAGAGAGACTTCAAAAATGGTGTCAATGAAAAACCAAAGTCCTCAAATCTCAATAAGGAAAACTTACAGAAGACTTCTATTGCTAATCTCACATCTTAAACCAATAAGCTTCCTAAGAACAAGTTCAGCTTGGCAAATTAAAATTTACATACTAGGATTTTAATAATTCAAAAATTTAGTCCCATGGAGCTTGATCAGATAAGAGAAAACTCAGAGCTTGAGAACAACGAGGAAATTTCAAATTTGATCATCAAACCGTTTCAAACTTAAAAGAATGAGACAAGGTAACAAGCTAGATATAAGGAAGACAATAAGAGGATTTTGTATTTATTTATATTTATAGTAACATTTTTAAGTTATGGGATTTAGACCAGCAGTCAGAATAGAGAAGAGTTCTCGCCAATCTTAAAACTGGCCTATGAGTATAATCCACTTAAATAATCTAGAGCTAACTAGCAGCCAACTCAAAGTAGAAATAAACAAGCACACACGTTTTTTAAAAAATAAAATTTATAAGCTCATACTGTGGCTTAGAGTGTTTCTTCTTATAGACTAATTAAAAAGTAGGAGCCATAGATAAGGTCACTTAGTCCCTCATAGAGGAACCCCATCAATCAAAGTATTCTCAAAAATAGACCTTTATTTTTACCTAGTGATAGTTCACAGCAGATCACAAATAAGTTATCTTTCTTAAATTATAAGCATTCTTAATTTTAGTTATTTTTAAGTGGGTGCTTAGAGATCAAGCCTTGAAGAATGCAGAGGCTTAACAGCAATTGAAATCAAATGAACTAGCTAGCATCTAAAACTTAAGCGTTTCACAGCAACAGTAGCCTACTATCTCCCCAGAATAATAATAAAATAGGCAGAGCATGTCAATGGAAACTCGCTTTAACATATTGATAAGAGAGATGGAGACACTCAAAAGCATGCATAGTAATGAAATTTAAGAGTTGAAGAAGAAGGTTCTTGACACTGAACGCAGGTTCTTGATGCTATGGGAACACTTAAAAGAAAACAGTTAGAAGACAGAAGCCAAGTTTGAACAAATGGCAAGCCTAATAAATCACAAAAACAAAATTGCTGATTAAGAAAACAGAACCTAAAATTATTTCAAATATTTTTAAGAGAAATTTAATTTTAAATAAATATTATCAATTGTATTCATATATTCTTAAACGATTATCGATTGAGAAAAGCCAAAGTTCAAGGGGTTAGCTTAATTGTTCTTAAATATAGATAAAATTTAGTTTACTCAAAGGAAATTTGGATGCCATATATATTTGGATAAAATAGCAAAAAGGTCAATATGTGATTGATAATAGATATGCAACATTTTTTTATTGCTTTCTTTTACCTCATTCGATAGTTTTGAGTGTGACCATTTATTATAAATGCAAAAAGGAAGTGCAATTTTAGGCTAAAAATTAATATAAAATTAGAATCCAGGTAAAACTATATTTTTTTAATTTTTATAAGTGAAGAGATATCATAGGATGAGTGTAAATATGCCTTATCGGACTAATCTTTACATAAGGGTTAATATATTTATATTAAGAACCTAATATACCTCAAATGAAGTTTCAAAGAAACTAGGTCCTGAAAGAGTAGAAGCAAATCAAGATAGAAAAATCAAGATATTGCGAGCTAACCTCCTCTATTAAATGTACTTGAGCAGATGGAGAGAAGAGGGCGTTAGTTTGCAAACTAAAGAATAAATAATTCCTTTGTGACTCCAATGCAAGACTCAAGACTCTGAACCCTTCATGAAGCCTTATGAGCTGTCAGACTCTTACCTTTCTAATCAAACTTCTCATTAAGACCAGCTATAGTCTTTTAAATTAGCGTCTCCCTCAATTAGAATAGAATCTCTCCTCTACACCTGCATATCAACAAGTCGCCAAAACTTCTGCTGATCTGCTTTCCTCCTATTTCGCTAAATCAAACTTTCAAGGTAATTTAATGATGCAAGGTGCTAGCTCTTCAATTAAGTTTAATGTGCGTAGTTTATTAATTTAGAGAAATATAACTTTTTAAATAACTTCAAAGTCTCCCTACTTAGAAATCGAGGATGAGATTCAACAGATGAAATAGTAGGAGGGCTGTGATATCTCCACAGACCCTTTTAATTATTAGAAAGTGCTCACTAAAAATCTCTCAGTTTCCTCTATAAAGCAGAACCCACTTCATAAGCAAAGTGCCTATCAGACTATTACTTCATTCTCTCCAGTTTTAAGCTTAAATGATAACCAATCTCTGGCTTCAAGAGGGTTGACAGAGAGCTACAACTTTTATTTTATTATAAAGCTAGAGCTAACAGCAACTTTAAACGGTTATTGTTAAGTCAGATTAGCTCTCCAGAAACTTTTATCACTTCTAAGGACTCACTTCCATCGAAAATAGGCCATTTTTATAAATTAATCAGCTTAAATAAGGGTTCAAATATAAAAGTACTGCACAGGCCAAGTGATTTCTCGAATGACTCATTTAAGACCAATAATGACTAGGGATCAGATATATATCCCATGGTTAGTGCATAGTCTAGCATTTAATTCATAATAGAATCGACATAAATGGATATAGTCAATCTAGATGGTAGATAACTAAATGAGAAGCCAGATGAATAGCCTTAAGCCAGAGCACGCCTCTTCTAGTCGCAATATTCTGGACAGACACATAAAGAGTACGCAAGTAATTGACCATCCATAGGCTGAGAGAAGGATAGAGCCCTCTTAAAGAGTTTTCAACTCCATTTAAACTGCCAAATATGATTATCAGCCGATTCGATCTGACCCCGGGAGGAAGAACTTAGCTTCTGAGAGTGCTGCGGAGCACCTGTCTTCATAGACTGTGTCTATAGATGAGTGCAGTCAGTTTATCATAAACTTGCATAAGACTCAGCTTTTCGTAGGACTCCAACGCTTTGAAATAGAGCACTCGGCTAAATAGTATGGACTGGCAAAGATATCCTAAATGCTAAATAATGTTTTATAGTCTTAAAGAAAGGACTAGTTCATACTAAGTGATGTTGCTAACAAGATTCAGAGAGAGGGAGAGGGTAAAGCTAAATACTCAGAATCGTTTGATCGACAGTTTCCAGAGTTTGCAAAGCTGGAAAAGCAATACCTTCAAAATATAGATGATCTGTGCAGAGTTAATAAAGCTGAAAAATAAATGCGAGAGCTATAAGTGGTAAGTGGCTATAAATTTTAATATTGTTTAGGTGATTGAGAGCATGAAAATTCACACCCTAGAAGAATCAAGGGTGGGAGAGTTCTACTTAATTTCTTCAAAGTGGTTTATAAATTGGTTCTCAGAAGTTTAAAAAGGACATTCGTACTCATCTATGCTGGGAAGCATTGGAAATATGTAAAGTTGTGGTATCTTATCTTAAATTCATCTTTAGAGACTGTCTCAATTCTGAAAGAAACCAGCTCAAGAAGAATCAAAGTTTGAAATTATAATAAATCTAAAGTTTTATTTATAATAATCTTTCAAATAAAACTTAAATTTATGAATGCTATACTGAACCTTGATTACTTTATAATAAACAAGAAAACTTGGGATTACTTGAGAGATTATCACTAGCCTGATTATGAAATAAGAATCTTAAACAGAGAAATAAGTAAGTTCACATCAGCAACAAGATCTGATTGATATTCTAAACCTGAAATTTTATGTAGAAGTTACAAGGCTAGATCTATTCATAATTATTAAATTTGAATATATAGATTATGGGAAATAAACTGAACAGATTTTTATGAACTAGTGGTCCTAGAATAAATCACCCGATTCCTTGATGAAGTATTCATCTGTCATCCTAGATGTCCCTAATGAGCTCTCTTATCAATAGTCATAAAAGTTTTATCATTAAAAGTTTATTTAAAGATTTCATAATAGTGTGAGCCTATCTTAAACCATATCTTGAAAGAAAAGCAATAAAATAAGCCACTTGCTGATGAGGGATAACTCAAACATTCAGAAGCTAGAGACTAAATTTAGTGCCAAGAATAAAAGCAAGAACAGTAAGTATTCTAAGCAAGATTAGGATAAAACTCTTTCTGGAACAAGCTAGAGAGGAAGCTCTGTCAAAGTCAAACCAAAGAGGAATGCAAATAGAGAAATTAGAGGAAAGGTGCAGCAGTTCCTCACCACAAGCTGATTGATTTCATCAATGCTCATAGAAGCAAGCCTAATAATTGAAGTTTTTCATTTTACAAATTTTTGTAAACACTTATTCATCGAAGAAAGTATTTTGGACTGGAAGTTTCACAAAGTTTCAAATTATTCTAATTAATATATTTCATCATCTCTTCTAAAGAAAATTTTCTAAATGCTAACAAAGATTATAGCCACAAGGAGCAGAGTTATTAGCAATCTTAAGTTAGTATTTGAGTCCTTTTTAGAAATGTTTTGATGAATCACATCTTTTAAATATAAAGATAAATGCATTATAAAACGACTATTTTTAGTTTAAATTTATACTTTTTTTATTTGATTAGATTTTTCTTAGATAATAAATTTAGATCTCTTTCATCTGTCTCTTCTTGGAGAATAGGTTTGTTATCGTGGTGATTGTATTTTTCATATTATTTTTAATTATTTTATTAGAATTTTATTCAGGACCTTAGCTGCTTTTTACTTCTATTTTCTATTAATGTGTATTAATTCCTTTAAGCTAAGCAGGCTAACTTGATGATGAGATGACCTAATTTTCTTTCTTAAAAGATTCAATAGCGTACTAGTAGCTTACTAAAATATATCCAGAAGAGATAAATAAAATGAATTTCAATTAAAGCTGAGGTTGATTTGATACTGCCTAGGCTTTATGAATTGAAGTTGCTAACTCAGCAGATCTGAGAGTTGAGGCTTATCTTCTTCGTGTAAAATGAAGCTCTCCTTGTGTTTACGGCTGAACTATTAGTCATCATTTTCAATTTCAAGGCTCTTCAAAGAATCTTCAGTGAATTCCTACTCCTCGCTTGGCCTCTTTGCCCTTAAACTCTCTAATTCGTACTCTATCTTGGATGGTGGATGCTAATCATACAAAACCATCGCATCTTCAATTACATAAAAAACTTAATGTCTAAATTCTATGTGCAACTTCAATTAGTTGGTCAATCTCAATTTCCATTTTCTGAGGTTCTTGACCTTGTTTCAATATGAGGTTGCTGAGGCTTTGGAATCTGGTGTAGATTATTTCTTAAACATGGAACGATTGCAAGGTTAGCCCGTGCACTTCTTAGCCTTCCACTCCTAGCACCTCTAATAAAACAATATGATGGCTCAGTCATCAACTTAAAGTTTTTTACTAATTCATCTTGATTTTCATCTTTCAATTGAATCAAGGCCTGTTGGAAGTAATTCTTCTAAGCCTGGATAAGCGTCACTATTAGGTAGAGGATGAATTTGTCAAAGCTCAGACACACATCAAATATCCGCTGCACCTAACTCAAGTCTTCAAGCCCATGAGAGAGCCAAGTAAGTAACCACGAAATGCAGAAGTTCAAGCCACCTGGCAGATCTTTGATGATCTCCAGCATACTCAAGTTAGAAATATTTAGCTCTTTGAAGTCCGCATTTTAAGGGGCGTTTGAATCCTTGAGATAACTCTGGTGAATCGCTTGCAGAAGAGTCTCTAGTTGAGGAAGTCTGAAGGATGTGATTTTCTAAGTAGGTTATTAGAGAAGTTATGATATCAAAAGCAGGCAACACGCCATCATTAAAAGTCTTGTTCATAAATTAGTAGCATGTCGAAATAGTCAAACCTTCCAGACAATAATGAACTATACTTTAAAATGAGTAATGAAGTATTATATAAGAGTTTTAAATAAGTAGCGAGGAGTACATCCTCAACATTAGGGCTTGGTTTTTCGCAGAAAGTAAGTAGAAAACACCTGTGCGAAGTCATTATAGCCTTAGAAGTAGTATAGGTTTCTATAGCGTACTAAAATGTCATGGATCATATGGTTCAACAGTTCTCTTTTCAAATCCCTACAGCAGCAAAGTAAAGAAAAGATAAGAAGTTGTCAAATACTAATAGCGCTCTAATAGATTTGGTCAATGAATTTGTAATTTGAAATAATTCTAGCGAAAAGATAAATCAATTATGGGACTTTTGAAAATCATCAAGAAGACGAAGGCAAAGGAAAAGGAAGTTAGACTTCTCATCTTAGGTTTAGATAATGCTGGAAAGACTACCATCCTAAAGAAGTTCCTCGGCGAAGACACCTCTGAGATCGCACCCACTCTAGGTTTCTAAATCAAAACTATGAGCACAACAACTTTAAGTTAAAATATATTGTAAGTTGATAGTCTCAATATTTTTTATCAAGTTGAACATATGGGATGTTGGCGGCCAAACCACTATCAGATCTTACTGGCGCAACTACTTCGAGCAGACCGATGGACTTATATGGGTTGTGGATTCAGGAGATAAGCTTCGTCTTGAAGACTGCAAGGCAGAGCTTTAAAAGCTTCTCCTCTAGGAAAAGCTTGCAGGTGCAACTCTCTTGGTATTTTGTAATAAGCAAGACATAGCTGGTGCCTTGAACCCTAAAGAGATCAGAGATTTCCTCGAGGTAGATCAGATTGAGGGCAGACACTGGAGTATTTTCCCTTGCAGTGCAATGACTGGAGAGGGGCTCTTGGAAGGTATCGATTGGGTTGTAAACGATATCAAGTCAAGAATATTCATGATGGAGTGAAGCAAGGAAAGCCTACAACTTAGTGAGAAATAATAGATTAAGCTTATTGCAGTAGACAATTTGAGTTAATTTAAAACTTAAGAGCGATTAATTGTTAAAATAATCCTAATAATTTAAGAAAGGCATTTATACTGAGGAATTAAGTGTATCAGATTCATTAGAATTAATATCATTATCTAAAGGCAATAACAGAGATGGAAGATCTAGGTAACTTATCATTTCCTACAGCATCTCTCTTATATCTTAATCTTAAATGCTTATAGTAATCAACTAGTCCAATCAGGAGTATAGCAGTATGGAATTTGAAAACAAGCAAAGCTCTTCGCTGCAACGATCCAATTCTCTTCTTGGAAGCTTTACCTTTACTCACCTTCAAGCTAACTACTTAATCTTTAATAATCATCAAAATATGAGAAATAGTTTGATAACGATGGTTTAGCAATAAGAACCGAAATATTATAGAGGGTCTAATATCTTCAGAAGTCAATTAATTATTCCGCTTTATAAAAATAAGTTTGGGATGATTATATTTTAAAGATAGGGAATAACTATTTAGGATGGGAATAAGTTATTACTCTCATTCAATTTGGAATTGAAACTAAATCTACCTAAAGTTTAGAAGAAATCCCTGGGATTGTAAATTTTTTAGTCTTATGTAAGCAAGCCAACTATATTAGAGATATTAAATATTAACCAACTAAACATCTTAATATGTCAACCTATCAGACTTATCACTAATTAAGACTTTGAACTTGATCTTATTTCTACAACCATCTTATCAAAACACTTATTTGATTTTAACTACTTAATCCATAATGATCAAAATCTGAAATAATGTTATATAACGTTCGATCTAGCTCAATCAAGAACCGAAATATGGTATTGAAGAAGTTGTTGCTTAATTTATCTTCTAGCTACATTAGTTCAATTAATTATTCCCTTTATTTAAAAATTAAGTTTGAGCAGAACCCTGACCTTACTAATTCGTCTTACTACAGTAGCGGCAATAACTCATTTCAGGACTAGGGAGAAGCAAGGACTATATTTACTCTCATTTCTAATTTGGAATTGACAAAGCTAAAATCTACCCTAGAAGGTTTTGAGGCAAGAAAATCCCTGGAGATTGTAAATTTGTTTGATGAGAATGGCTAAACAGTTCTGCATGCTGCTACCTATGTCAATTCCTTTTTGATTACTGATTACTTGATTTTAAAATGTTACTATGTATGGTAAAATTTAACATGCTTTTTAATGATCTCCTTCTTCAGAGTGCGACTGGCTTTATATTTGAAGCAGAAGCTTTACGAGAAGTACGATCTTCCATCTCAGCATATTCTCGACCCTCAGGCTGCAGATTAGATTAAGAACAAAGTTAGAAACGCGATAAAGGAATGGATTAACATCCCCTCTCGCAGTGATGAAGGAGTTTACCCCATCCATTTCGCGGCATTCCATGGAAACATCAAGATGATCAAGTGCCTAGTTAAAAATGGAGCTGATATTAAGGTCAAGAGCAGATAAGGCATAAATCTATTGCATGTTTCAGCCCAAGGAGATTAAGCTTATTCCTTGGTATATTTCAAGAACAGAGGTATTTCTATATAGGAGAGAGACAGTGATCATTCAACTCCTCTTCATTGGGCTTGCTTTGCAGGATCAGATACTGCGCTCTACTATTTACTGGCTTGGGATGATAACTTGAACGCACAAGAAATCAAAGGAAATACTTGCTTGCATCTAGCTGTGAAGAGTTCCGCTTAATTCCCATCAACCAGATCTTTCAAAGAACTGCTTATCAAAGGTGCAAGTTTACTTATTTTTATTTAAGCTCTTTTAAATACGATATTTTTAATAATTTTTTAAGTCTCGATATCAAGAATAAGTACGGATAGAGACCAATAGATCTTTTAGAAACCGTTCATGATTTATAAAAACGAGAAGAGCTAGAATCAATTTTTGTAAGAATTTTCAACTAACTCAATTCCATTTAGTCAAAGTAATCGAAAAACCTGTCCATTTTCAGTTTCAAATAGCCATTAAAGAAAGTGGAAAGATCCTCATTTCACTTAACACTTTATCTTTTCCTAATGTTTTCGACTTACTTCCTGATTTTCATGAATATCTTCCCATGTAAAATTAGTCATTTAAATTTTTCCTTGTAGATATTCCTCACATTCAATGGATATTGACAGTCTCACTTCTGTTTTTATTCTCGATATTATTCTTCTTCCTATCAGCTTTTAAAAATCCAGGCCACCTTTAAAAGCCTCGTACTAAAACTTTTGAGGAACTCTTAGAGAAACTCGACCCTAATATTTTGTGTCCAGCATGTGAAATAATTTGTAATAAGAACTCAAGGCACTGTTTCACTTGCAATAAGTGTGTTAGGAGATTTGACCATCACTGCATTTGGATTAACAACTGTGTGGGAGAGAGGTATAATATTTTCTCTTTACTCCTTAACTTACTCTAATAGGAATCACTTAGTATTTTACTTTTTCATAGTTAGCCAGACCATTTATATGATCAATATGATTATAATGAGTTTCCTCTGTAAGATAAATTCTCTACCTTTTAAAACAAACTATAGTCTTGGACATTTCTTTTACACCAAAGTTCTTTTCACAATTGGAATAGCATACAGTCTATGTCCCGGACTTTTTTGACAGATCGCCTTCAACCGCCCAAGCTTTTTACTATGGAACTATGCTAACTGTCTTAGTGCTGAGCTCTATATTTGCAATTCCATTATCTATGATGGTCTTCATTCATAATGAAATTTAATTTAACTTAGATTGTTATAATTATTCAAACCCAAAACTTCCTTTAGAACTCAACGACTAGCAAAAGATTCGGAAAGTTTAAGCCTCGTGCCTAATCAGTAGCTGATTACCAGCCTCTCAAATACGAGGCAGCTCATCATCAAAATATGATTGTAGACTCTGACTACAATTAATTGTATTTATTATGACTTTGAAGTTTTTTTTTACTAAAGGAACAATAACCTAGTTCAAGTTGACGACCCAAACAATTTTCATGATTATGATGAAGAAACTGATTTCAGAAATGTAAGACTGAGCCAAAATAATCCCTGGTTAACTTAAAACTAGGAGAGGGAAAATTCTACCTCTGAGAATCAAGTTCGCAGGATAAACACTTCAACTATGTTCTAAAGTGGAGAGGAATCCAAAGTGCGCGGGGGCTTTAAGAAACTCAGACTTTACTGCCACAATTGCTCAGTTATGTGCTGCAGGAAAAACAATGAAGATGAGGAGCAAGATAAATATTTAGACGAGGAAGATAAGCCACCTAGCTTAAAATGTATTGTTTCTTAATAATTTTCTTAAAATTAATTAGCGATAACTTTAATCTTGGGTATGGATCTTCTAGATAAGAATCCCACTCGTAGTCCTCGCAATCCTCTCAGCTAAGCAAGATAATTAACGAGCATACAGTTGGCAACACTGACCCTAAAACTCTCTCTCACCTAATATCAATGAGTTAGATGAAGGCTAAGAAAAGAGATTGAAAATTAATATAAGAAGATTTGGTATTAATTTTACGATGCTTTAATATTCATGCAAGGTTATGAAACAAAATTTTAGTAAATTCAACTGTGCATATAATAAATTCTAATATGATGTTCAATGAAAGATCAACTATTAGCAAAGAGGGCTTTGATGAACTTGAAAGGAGCTAGAAGACGCAATATTTCAAAAATAAAGAATGCATTCATTATAAATATATTTGCTTTGCCTCTTGGCTTAACACCCAGTAATCTTTTATTATAAATGCCATATAATTTAATTTATGAATATCATATAGTCACTAATTCGTTTTTAAGATAAATTTGCAAAAACTCAAAGATGCATCTGCCACTCGTTAAGGCTTCATCAGCAGCTCTCTACGAAGAAAAATTTGGCCGATAATTCTTCAAGTAGCTTCGCTGTCCCCTAACTAAAATATTCTGTCTTAAGAAGAGAAATAGACTGAATAAAGTGGGAGATAGGTGCAGCAACCATTGTCAGCTTTTGATAAAATTCAGTTGAGATACTCTGATATTTTTTATATTCCTATAATTTTGAATATATGTAAAGTTTGATAGTATGAAAGTGCCATGTAAGGAGAAAATGCAAGTTCAAATATATGTCTAGTTTTCCTTCAGAAAATGATTTCAGAGCCTAATATTCCTACATAATCATATTTTAAATGTGTGCCACCTTCCATTTTATTTATACTTTGAATCAACTAGTCTAGAGCTGCCGCTAAAACTTCCAGAGCATAGAGACAGCTACTAAATTAGAAAGGATATTGAAAGGTCTTTGAACAACTTTGATGTCTGTTCTACTATGACTAAAGAAGAGAAGTAAGCATATTTGTTTATAAATTCCTGTATTTTCTATGCCATCATATCTTTTCTTTATTTAAAGAAAATGCTTCAAAATTAATTTATCAAATTATAACTCATTAAAGGATTATAAATAGTTTAAATAAATACTAAAAATGGATTTAAATATAAAGAGTGTCTTAGGTAAGATTTAAATTTAATGTTCAAAATAAATTAAAAAAGATATTTTTATTTTTATAGGATTCTAAAAAAATTTCTATATCGAATAATCCTTTTTTAAAATATAGTTTTTTTTAACTATAAATTTGTTGAATTTTTAATAGACTTTTTAAATTTTTAATCTTAGAATTTTTTTTTTAATTTTAATTTTTAGAAACAGGATATAATTTTTGATGAAAGCAACACAGCAGCTTTTTTTTTATTATATTTGAATTAAAAATAGAGGAAGAAAAATTTTTTTTAAAACTTTATAAGATCAAAAATTTTTTATAAATAAAGAGCTTTTTTAACATCTTTCTTTATAAATATTTTACTCCAGAAATTTGAAAAAGCTAAAATGAAATAAGGAGAGGAATTATATCCTAAGCATTAATTACAGTGCATCATTTGAAGATTATAGTTTAGAGCATAAACAAGCTAGACTAATAATTCTGGGAATATTCTTTGTTAATATTTAAAATTTAAATAATGATGATGAACGCATTTGTGCAATTTTAACAAATCTTAATAAAAATTTTAATTTTTTCCCAATAATATAAACTAAATAATTTTAAACCTTTTATTTTAATTTTAAAATTGAATGATAAAATTTACTATCAATATTTTGATAAATATAATGAATGCGGTCTCCAATAACTTGAAACAAACTCCCTTTGCTTCTAATTCCTATTAATAAATAAATTTATATCAGCTTATTATAACATGCTTCCAAATATATTTTATAATTGTATAATACAAGACTCCTTAGCAAAGATTTTTTAATTTATTTAATAAAAGTAAGTACAGAGAAAGTTTCTCTCATACCTCCCTCAAATGTTGTTCCTTAATGAATAAAATATGGTTGCTGACTCTTTTACATTAGACTAAGTCATCTACAACTCTCATTCATCTTTCAAGCTAAAGTCAAATGCAGCAAAACCCTATTCAGGCAAGTGTATAAGTAGGAGCTCCCTTTCAACTTTGCTGAGATTCCCAAATAAGAAGAGTCTTTATTCATGAAGAAGGAGATATTTATGGTTAGTCTCAGGAGGAAAAATCGAGATTCAAAGCTCAACAAGCTCAGACAACTGCAAAAATTATCAATGACTACTTGTGGTGAGCAACAGTCTTAAAAAGTATCCTAAGTGACTTTGAATAATTTACCATCATCAGCTACCACATTCTAAGATTCTACTCCAATCATTTTTAAATTATTATAATCTAAGTGCTTTAACAGAATCGGCAAAATGTGACAAGTGATGTATATCAGCTTCATTTTTTCATCATACTTTTATAGAGTTTGGAAGAAGAGATAGGCAATCTTTGCGAGATTTTCTTTCCACTTCACAGTTTTCGGACAGATAAGCGATTTACTAAAGTTTAGAGTTGATTGGTTAAATCCTGTTAGACATCTCAGGACTATGATGTCGGTCTTAAACTTTAGAACTCTATGATAGACATATGCGTTTAAGTCGTCAGGCAAAATACTTCGATTGTTGATGGTTACCTTTTAGTAAGATTAATCACTCCAGTCCGAATAAATTTTATAGACTCTCTCAATCAGGATATTAGTAAGGACAACTTTTTGGAATCTCAACAGCCGACAATACGATCTTTATTTTCTAATGAGCAATACTTAGTGGACTCTTGGAAGATTCTACAAGAGCTTGCACTCATTTCAACCTCACTCTATCAGCAGCTAAATGCATCTCCCATGGATATGACCCAGGATT
The DNA here is from genome assembly GCA_027382625.1 of Tetmemena sp. SeJ-2015. Classification (NCBI taxonomy): domain Eukaryota; phylum Ciliophora; class Spirotrichea; order Sporadotrichida; family Oxytrichidae; genus Tetmemena; species Tetmemena sp. SeJ-2015. Next base: position 21,138 of record JAJKFJ010022276.1, on the reverse strand, counting down.
TCTTCGTCTTAGCTGGAGAGATTATCCTACTTTACGGTAATCTTGTAAATTAGGACCTGATCAAAGTGATACAGTCCTATGACTTGGTTGCCATTACAGACTTTCTCCACCTCCTTCATAAATCACTAGACTTCATGCTCAATGCTGACTAGAGCAAAATCAACGAGACTTCTTGTATTGCAGTTGATCAAAATAAGAAGCTATTCCCTAACTCTCTTTGGCTACTCGACAGGTTGATTCACTTTACAGATGAGTTGCAGAATTTCGATAAGATTGATTCCTAGCGTCTTATCCACTAAATCATGTTAAGAATAGTCAAAGGAATATTTATGCTGTTTGAGTTTAGCTGTGTGTTGCTGTGAAGTTTTTGACACAAGATAAGCTTGTAGCTTTAATCAGTAAGGACACATAGAGCTAGGAATATACCTAGTCTATACTAGGGGGAAACCTTGCTTTGATTCCTGATATTGATGTCTTTCGCTATTTCAATGACTTCAAGCCCCTTCTGCAAATGCCTCTCATGAATATTGGAAGACTGGAGGAATTGAGTAACATCTGAGCTCTCAGACGTCTTAGTACTTTTCTATAAGTATGTAAAGAGGATTCAAAGTTATAAGAAGCTACAGATGGACTTCTTGCATGTTTTCCATTAGGAGGGCATCTTCAAAAAGATTGGAGCCTGCTGGCTGCAAAGATTCTCTCCTCAAAAGCCCAATGATGTCCTTAACATGAGATTCCTCAAGCTCATAAATAAGCTGATATAGTTCTCGGGAAGATTCTAACGCTTCGACTATATCTATTGTTAGTGAAATTATGTGAAGAATTACAAATTTAAACGGAGAATTTTAAAGATCATAATTTCGATTACTCCTTATTTAAGCAATAATGTTGCTCTTTTATATCCTCAACTATATTTATTCTAATGTATGATCCACGATTAAAACCTAATGTCTTTGATTGGGATAATGATGAACAGCAAGAACTCTAAAATAAGTCGCCTCTCTCTGAGGATTTGCTTAAAGACTCTTTCAGCTATTCACATGCTGAGAGGCATGGAGGAATCCTTGGTTGTTGAGTTTTTGCAAAGTTCTAGCGTCCTTGAGCATTTGTTCAAGAATCTAAGGGATCACAATTTCTGCTCAGCTCTTTTGCTCTCTGACAGCTTAGATTTGATCAACATGATTTTGGGAACTTGCAAGCAGCTAGAGATAAATCTGCTTCGGGTCATTAGAGGCCCGAACATTACTTCTCTTGAGGAAAAACTCGACATAGTCGAAGACTTGATGAATTCTTCAAAGCTTAAGAATTAGGAAACCTTTAGACTTGCAGATGAAGTGGCTGATCAAATGAGGTTTTATCTTTCAAACTCACTTGATGGTCAAATAAAGTTCGAGTGTGGTAATAATAACTAATTAGATATGTCGTGAGTTCTTTGAGAAAAACTTGGACATCTCTTTCAAATTTGTATTCTACAAGCTTTATAGCCTTAATTTATTGATTAAAAGAAGAACGACAACAATAATTCTACCTTTATTTCAACTTAATTCCAATGAAATATTTTACTTTGAGATCATAAGTAAGGGACGCAGTTTAATTTATTTAAATTGACGATTAACAAAAATTATAATTTGAATAGATAAATCACGAAATTAATAGTTTAATTTCATCTTTAGAAATAATTTATGTAGCTAAAGCTACACTCCCTTCAAAATATCAATAAAAAAGAGCATTTTCTATTTATATACCATCCAAAAATTGATTGAATCTCTCATTTGCTATAATTTCTATAGTACTCGAAGTCACTTTACTAAATATTTAAAGATATACCTATTGATCTATATCATTAGTGTTAATCAAAGAACCAAATAATTTTAGATTTATCTTTGAACTAATTAATTGTCTTTTTAAATAAATTTGATATCACGAGCTTAAAATTGATAACTTGCTTCCTATAATCATAAATTAGATTCTCTTAATCCTTTGGAAGAAACTTAATTAGGATGCCTGTGGAGTCTTTTAGAGCTTGACCTCTTCTTTTTGCGACTAGATTACTCTCCTTAACTAGAAGTCTGAATTAGATAAGGCAACTTAGGTGAGCTAGAAGAGCTATCCTGGTTGTATTTATTTATTTTAGGTCTCCGGTAGCTCTTCACCTCTAGGAGATTTGTAGAATTTAAAAAAAAATTATTTAAAAAAGAAGCAAGAGAATTATCTATCATCACTCTTTTCGTAGCATCTAGATCTTAATCTGAGTGACTGTTGCTACCTTCAATCTACTGAGGAGTTACATTTGGGCTGTCCTGGAATTCACAATAAGAAAAGTTAAAGAGAATTTAATGAAAAATTCCTTCGGACTATTTCTGAGACTTGCAGTGGCTGAGCCCGTATTAATGCCTATGTTTAAGTTGATTTGATCCAATTCCATCTCTCCTCTTTAGTTTTCAAAGGGAGAATAGATTTCTTCTACTTAGAGCTTAGGCTTAGTCATCAAGGAATAAATTAATGTTAACTTAAGAATAGATGTGATTATCTTTACTAAGATTGTGATTTGTTATTCCTTGAAGGAGATTTAATCTGCAGTTTTTCCTCTTGAGGTATTCCAGCTGCTAATTGAGTATGAAATTTCTATTTCCCTCCTACTCTTCTTCTCTCTCCAGCTTTTTAATTAGCTAGTCATCTAATGAGAGTTTCTCATCGCGTTCCTCTTAAATTTTACTTTAGCTCTTTTTCAAAGGCTTTTGAAGTAAGTCCTTTAATCCTAATCTGGCTCCAAAAGCTTCGACTTCTAATACAGCAGAGCCATTTAAAAAGAAACTATTCATAAAATAATATTCTCTCTATCGGAAGGTAAAACGAGTCTATGATTGTCTCTAGCATTTTTATCTTCCTCAGGATCATAAAAATATAGAGGGATTTATATTTGTAAGATCTCAACCACATCTAAATCCTCTTGCAGTCTTTCTTGAGACAAAGCAAATTTAATATTTGAAAATATTGGGTTAATTTTTAAATCTGTAGTTGTTCATGAGTGTTGAAGGAATTCTAGTCCCTCGCAGTAGTTTAGATCTGACTGACTGTCTAAGTTTTTGAGGTTGAAGCACTTGACGATGTAGTAGAAGTAATCTCGAATGGAGAAGTAGAATCGCTTTCGGAGAGTATCTCATCCGCATTTGCAGAAGCTTGCTTCCTATCTTCCTCTGAATTATGAGTCTTCAATCCAAATTAAAAGAGAAATATATATATCCTTGAGAGCTAGAGAATCTGCTTTTAGATTTCTTTTTTACTCTAGGGGAGGGATCCAGATTGCAGATTTGGATATCATTTAATTTAAATGGCAAGTTATTCTATGCAAATATTAAGGCATGTAAATTGCTGCTCTGTTTGCCTTTACTATTGAGAGTAACCTGCTTGGAGGATAAATGAAAGTTCTAAATACTTTGCGGCTAAATCTAGAGGAATCGAGTGGCCTTTCTTAAGTCCTTTTGAGAGAAAACTAATTAAACTTATGAGACTCAAACTCATTATCATAGTTTGCCTTTTTGATTTTGGGTGTCTAATAAAGGAAGATAAATTAAGATATAGGATAAATTTTTTTATCGTTTTTTAAAAGTTTCATTAATATATGAATATGAAGAAGATAGCAAAACAGAGGATATAGCCTAAACATTAACACTTTTGAGATTTCGAGCATTGACTTCAACTGCAGACGGCCTGGTCTATTTCATCTACTTAAAAATCTAGGAAGACACAGTCGAAGGAGTTTTTCACTATATAATGAATGTGCAACAGAGCTCTCATCATGATAAAATGCAAGATTTAGAAGCTTTTGCTAGCCGATCCCGGAGTTTCGAGCACCTCTGCTACTCATTAAGAGCCACGCTATTCAAATCTATAGACATCTCTCCATTTTATAGAGATGTCTATAGCTCTATCGCTAGTTCCTTGATCGAAAATTGGCTAAGAGCACTCTAAGAAAGTTCTATGACGCTCACGTGGTCAAGCTTAAAGTCGCGAGAAGCGAGTTCAGTTTGAGTATGTGGAAGCAGGAGCAGATATTGAGGACATTACCTTAAGATTACAGAAAGATCCTGTGTCTAGCTAGAGAGAATGTTTGCATAATTTATTTAGACGAGACCATCTTCAAGCCCTATCGTGCTTCTATTCGATCTTTGGCTAAGTAATAACAGAATCACGTCATCAAAGATGGAATCAACATGGGAAATATGGCTACTCTTGTAACTCGCATGTGCATTCCTTGAATCTTTGTCCTTAGTGAAATGTAGAATATCGAAAGCCTCTCAACAGAGTTCAACACATCATATGCAAATATCCTGAGCTAAGATTTGTAGTCTTCTATGATACCTTAGAGCTTACCTCTTGACGGCATGTAGCCTCTGCAGAGCAGGATTGTGAAATCGAGCTAGTATTCTTTTTGCTCTGATCACTAACTCTGCTCTTCACATCTCCACTAGGCTTTCTTCACAAAACACGCTGCTATTCATAGAAAACTTCTTTTTGTCTAGAGGCACCTCCCGGACTATGGGGCACATTAAGGTACTGACATCGGCTGCTATTGGGTTCAGGGCTGGATATTTAAGTAGATGGAGATATTTATGAAGGAGAATGTAAAGATAGCATGTCTCTGACTAGTATTTTAAGTGGAGATCATGATATATAGAGTTTTAAAGAAGGCATTACCTTTGGTGGTCATGAATTTTTAATTTAAACTACATTCTATTACACTCTAGAGCTTATAAATCTGTAAATTATTTAATTCAGGCAATTTGGAGAGGGGTCTAACTAGCAATACCATACGAGTTGTGTTTTTATTTCTAATTTTTAAAATCAACCTATAATATTTAATATTTTAATAAATTTCACTTCTAAAGGTGTTCACTATTGTTACTCATAAACCTATAAGTCGACATATTAGTTGATAGTCTATAGATATTAATAAATTCATTTTTAAATTCCAAAATATGATAATTTTTTTGATGGATTTAAAATTAAAATTTAGTTTAAACTCTTCTAAAAAAGATAAAAAGTAAATAGATAAAGCATTTCCTTGTTTTTTATTATATTTTAAGAAGCTCTCTAAAATAGTCATTAGAGAAATCTTTAAAGATTAATTTTATAATAAAGAAGGGGGGGTGTAGCACTTAAACTTATAAATTCTAAAAAATAACAGTCAATTAAATGATTAATTAGATTAAGCTAAGTTTTAAGGTTATATTAAGAATTTTAATATGCTTTTTAAAGAGTTGAATTTATTTTCTTCATTAACAAATATTTTAAGGTTTAATAATTTGCTTGAGATTCATAAATAGGTTTAGGATAGATTCATCGATTTTTAATTAGTCTTTTGATCACGCTTTATGTGTGCGTAGTTTTTAATTTTTGAGACTAAGATGCTCTAGAGGCAAATATGACTTTGGTTTCTCTCTCAAATTGCGCATTGTGATGCTCTCCACTCTCTTGTTCTAAGAGATCTTTCTAGACATATCCAGAGAAGACTTTCATCTTGGAATAAGCAGCCTCATAAATCTAACTATCTTGGATTATCTTGTTATGGATGCTTTTCAAATCCTTTATTGCTTCCTCCAACACTTCAAGATTTTCTCGAGGCTGCTTTTTCTTAAAAGACTGACTTCTAGCAGAGTACTCTTAATAAATAGCCATTTTTTATGCATGCTCATGCATATTAGCTGTTTTAGTTTCCTCAATCTTGAGGGTAACTAGGAACTCTTAGGCTCTGGAAGTATCATAATCTCGAAAATCAGGTCTTTATCTTTCTCGAAAAACCCTTCTTTCTTGTTGTTAGAGTTGCATGTCTTGCCCCATATCTATCTCATCTTGATTCAATGCAATCGATTATCCATTATGATTTAGTTAGTCCTCTTTCTGTTCTTCATCTGAAAATCCTGAATTCCTTTCGCCATCTTGATCTAAGAGTTCCTTCTAAATATAAAATTCTTCCGCAGACTGATTTGACTTTTAGTTTTTCATTTTCTACTGAGACTCACTAGCATTATCTTGCTGACAATCTGGTATAAAATCAACCTCATTTTGCATTTTCTATCTTTGGTTTTTGATGCCTAATTGCGATGAAGCTGGTTTGCCTCTACCATCTACAAAAGCTTTCTTTGCCTAATATAAAAATGAAATTTATTCATAAGAATCAACTTGAGCCTGGACATTTGACTGAGGTAGAGTGAAGGAATTGAGCTACTCATTTGTGTTTGAAGCTGACTTTTGAGTTCCCCCAATAAGTTTCTTGCCTATTTAGTTGCTGCAAACAGGAATTTTAGAGCCATTTTACCTTCTTTTTTGTGTAACCTCTTAATTGAGAATTTTTTGAGCAGGTTGACCTTTACTTGCAGAAGTTTGTTCTGAAGTGCTATCTTGCTGATTGTGAGAAGGTTATGGCTCCTAAACTATATGATAATTAATATCCTATGGCTAAAAACAGATTTAATTTTAGTCTTCTTCTTCTTCATCTTAAAATCTTTCATCAAAGTCATCTTGGTAGGAAGCAATTTTTTTCCCGCTCTTAGTCAACTTCATTTAATTATTAAAAATACCTTATTTATTATTTTAACTTCAGATCTTTCAAGTCTTCCTTCGATTATTCTTTAGCCTCTCGCATCTTAACAGAGTTGCATTGGTCTTCCTCTGAAAGCTTCTCCTTGATAGGATTTAAGTTCTTCATCTGAGGCTGCTGCAAAGGGGGATGCTACACTTCGCTTGCTTGCGAGCATAGCCTTTTAGTTTACTCTACTTAACTCTAGAGTAGGAAATTATCATCGCCAATTTAGCTGAAAACTCTTTTGTCGCCACAAAGTTTATAATATTCGAGCTGAGCCTCCGAATTTCCTAATTTCCTACATTTTTCTCATATACTCAAGGAAGTTCTTGTCTACTCCATATGTCTAGTGAAAATCTTTTTTCTAGGCGGATGCTAATGGTTAGGCAGAATTTTTCTCTTGAGCATTTGTGGGTTTTGAAACACCAGTTTGGCCAGCTGAATCATCGTTCTTTGCTAAATTCTAGTTGCTCTAGCTAAAAATAATTGAATCAGATTTACTTTGACAACTCCCACCGGAATTTGAAGCAGTCACAGGCTTTGAAGATGCAATTTAAGCTGTTGAAGCAACTGTTTAAATCGGTGGACGTTGAGATTGATCTGAATTGTTCTGCATGGTCTATTTATAGTTTTACTTTCGAGCTATGCTCTATATTCTTTAAAAAAATAAAAAATTAGCTAGTTAATTAATTAATTTATTTAATTTAAACATTTAAATTTAATTATTAAAATATAATAATTTTTAATTAATATAATTATGATTAAAAACTAAAAAATTTATTTAACAATATTGCCTCCCAAAGATAATCAAATAACATAAATAAAGCACTCATTTTCAATTAATAAATATTATTAAACTGGTGAAATGTAAAACGTCAGCGTGACCCAATATTTGTATGCCATTTATTTTATAAAATTGGTTCCACTTCTTAAAATATTTTTTTTGATTTATGAAAAAATAGACCAGTAAAACTCGATGGTTGTTTTTAAGCAGCTAATTCATATGGAGTATTTATATTGAATAACAAATTAATGGAAAATAGAAAGGAAATAAACAGGAAGCAAAAATGGGCAGTTGACTTTACAGGCTTAAGATCTCTGCGAAAAACATTGGTTTGGTAAAACACTTTTAGGTAACGTTTAAGTATTAATTTAATTATATTAATTATCAGAACTATTATAAAAAGATGTCTAAAGCAGCCAAGCCTATAATATAAGTTGGTTTGTTCCTTCCGACAATGTATGGAACAAAGATCTCGTTCCCCAAAGCAATTTTTTGTGATGAGAAGAAAACTCTTCAAAACAATTTATTCCATATGGAGATCCCCAAATTTTCCTGACTCAGTCCTAATATGTATGGCAATTCGAGGGGAGACCGGGGGTTTTTCTTTTCCCCTTCCTAAAAAGGGAAAAACTCTCAAACAATTTGGGCCAAAAAAAGGTTCTTTTTTGGGCGTCCTTGCTACTTTACGTCCAGAGTACCTCAAAGAGATCATTGAAAAATCCACACAGGAAAAGATTCTAAGTAGAGGGAACGCCCAAAGAAAAAGGGAATAGTTATCAGCGACGAAGGGTTTGAGCAGCTTCAAAAGATCCCTACTTCTCTAGTAAATTTTAGAGTTTAATGTTGTAGAAAACCTGGCACGGAAACCAAATTAAGGGAAGGAGAGAGAAAAGGGTATTCAGAGCAGGGAAGAAAAATACAAGCATCGAGGTGAGCAAGGGGAAATCACTATAAAAACTTAGGGACGAGGGAAAATCACTTTGATGCGGGAGAAAGGTTCGAAGAAGGAAGCTAGGCCCATCTGGCCCAACAAGAAGAGAAAAAGGAACCTCTTAAAAAACCCCCTTCTTCCCAGAAAAAGCAAAAGTTTTTTAAAGTCGGCATTAAGTTAAGCTTAAAAAATTTTTCCTAAATTTTCACTCTACCTTAATCTCGCAAAATAACTTTGTTTTCTCTTTTTCCCTTTCTTCCCAACACTCACTTTTTAAAAATCCTCTTTTATCAAATAGCTAATTTTTGAAATTCCAATGATAGAGTGACAGCTTTTTATAGTGCCCCTTAACTAATTTCCACAGTAAAACTAAATCCCGTTGAACTCTGGGGGTTTTGGAACATTAAAAACAGGAGTGATTTTTTAAAAACCAGCGTAGCCTTTTTTCGTTTCCTTTTGTTTTGTGTACGCTAAAGGGGTTGCAAATAAAAAACCCCATTTTTCTTTTTTGAGCTTCTTAAGGAACGCAACATACTGCTCCCCTTGATGGGCGAGGAGGGAAGGACATAAGCTTCTAACCTGGTTTTCGCTGATTCCTGCAATTTAAAAAGCACATTATTTTTTTTCCCACCGTAAACTTCAAAGTTATCGTGCTTTTTGTCCCAACTTTCCCTTTTTGAAGGTGTTTTTTGTGGGGAACACAGCTTCGTCGGGACATAAAAATTTCACGCTTTTTCCCTCCCTCTAACCCCTAAAACCCAGCTAGTCGTAAATATATTTAAATTATTAAAATTTAAAATGGCTTAGTAAAGGTCTATAACGCGCTTCACTCGATTCACATTTTGACGTTTTTCCCTTTTCAACGATGGGAGTTGCTACAGTCTACGGAAAAGTTTTCTTGAGAAAAGGGGAAAACTATCTAGGGAAGATTTTCCGCCGCTACTCCAAACTGAAGTGCGTTTAGGGGGAAAAAGGTTTGGGGATCAACCCAAATAATTGATGTAACATCTTGAAACTTAAAAGTGCGATGAAAAAAACAGCTGCAACTCCTTTAATTTCTCATCTGCAAACAACTTTTTAAATGCGGAAATAAAAGTGCGCGCTGGCACTCTCAAAATTTTTCGATGGAGTTGATGCCCGAAAAACTGGGGGTATTTTACTGGGTAAGGGGACTACCAAACCATTTCCTTAGGGGTCAAAAGAAAATGAGATAGGATGGACATGTTTGTTATTTTTTTAGTAATTTCCTTGATGATTATTTAAAAAAATTTAAAAAAAGAAAATTAATTTTACACAACTTTTTTCACTTTTTTTTCATTAATTTTTGGGGTTTTGATTGTTTTATTTTTATGTTTAAGTTGATTTGATCCAATTCCATTTCCCCTCTTAACTCTTCGAAGGGAGAATAAACTTCTTCGACTTAAGACTTCGGCTTTGTCATCATGGAATAATATAACGTTAACTTAAGAATAGATGTGATTATCTTTACTAAGATTGTGATTTGTTTTTCCTTGAAGGAGATTTAATCTGCAGTTTTTCCTCTTGAGGTATTCCAGCTGCTAATTGAGTATGAAATTTCTATTGCCCTCCCACTCTTCTTCTCTCTCCAGCTTTTTAATTAGCTAGTCATCCAATGAGAGTTTATCATCGCGTTCCTCTTAAATTTTACTTTATCTCTTTTTCAAAGGCTTTTGAAGTAAGTCCTAATCCTAATCTGGCTCCAAAAGCTTCGACTTCTAATACAGCAGGGCCATTTAAAAATAATTATTCATAAAATAATATTCTCTCTATCGGAAGATAAAACGAGTCTATGATTGTCTCTAGCATTTTTATCTTCCTCAGGATCATAAAATAATATGGAGAATACTTTTTTTAGAATCTCAACTACATCTAAATCCTCTTGCAGTCTTTCTTGAGATAAAGCAAATTTAAATCGAAACCATTGAATCATTTTTAAAATCTGTAGTTGTTCATGAGAGTTGAAGGAATTCTAGTACCCCTTAGTAGTTTAGATCTGACTGACTGTCTAAGTTTCTTAAGGTTGAAGCACTTGACGATATAGTAGAAGTAATCCCGAATTGAGAAGTAGAATCGCTTTCGAGAAAGTATCTCATCCGCATTTGCAGACGCCTGCTTCCTATCTTCCTCTGAATTATGAGTCTTCAATCCAAATAAAAAGAGAAGTACAAATAGATGTATATCCTTGAGAGCTTATGAATCTACTTTTGGATTTCTTTTTTACTCTAGGGGAGGGATCCAATTTGCAGATTTGAATTTCATTCAATTTAAATGGCAAGTTATTCTTTACAATATTAAGGCATTAAATTGCTACTCTGTTTACCTTTACTATTGAGAGTTACCTACTTGGAGGATAAATGAAGGTTCTAAATACTTTGCGGCTAAATCTAGAGTGAGTCGAGAGGCCTAGAAGAGTGGCTCTTTAATTTTCTTTCGTCCTATTGAGAGAAATAAAATTAAACTAATGAGTCTCAAACTCATGATCATAGTCTGGCTTTTTGTAATCTGGGTTTCTAATCTAATATAGATCTTGCGATAGTTTAAAGTAAGCAAGTATATTTATATAAAGATATTTATATTTTTATTGATAAGCAATTTTATTGACATAGAATCCCACTAGTATTTAGAACAGCATAAAATTTAAGGATTAAAAAATAAGGAATCATTATTTATCATCAAAAGAGATGCTTTTAAGCCACCAATTTCTCCTAAGATTTAGCCAAAGGAATATATCTGTCTCTCATATACATCATAATCTTTGTCCATCCTCACAAACACTCTTATGTAGTTCAAGTTTTCAAAAGCATTGAGAACTCTATATATTAGTGAAACTATTCATTTAATTATTTTTTAGTTTGATTGTCGTCAGTGTTGAGGAGTGCTTTAGATATTTGGAAAAATTCTTCCTTCCTAGACTGGCCATATTATATATAGTCATCTTGTAACTTGATCGAGTTTCTCTTAACGAAAATGTTGGTCTGCTTACTGACTCCCCTCTCCAAGTCGAAGTACTGTGAGTCATCGAGATAGTAGTTTATCTCATTCCCAAAACTTTTAGCCAAAATAATTCATTAGCTTAAAAACTTCTGAAGTCAAAATAGGAGTTGACATAGAGCGCCCAAAACCTATTCACGGATAAGAAGTTTTCAATTTATTCTCTGGTTTAGCAAACTGTGGGGGAGATGGTCGTGTTTTAGCACCTCACTAGTTGAATTTCCAGGTAGGTGTAGTTCGAAGAGTAGTAGTCACCTTGGAATGCAGCATTCACTTATCCTTTGTCTATGCACCTCAGCAGGCTTGCGATGGAGTAAAAATTTAAAGAGTTTGTGTATTGCTGTTGGTCTCTGTAGCCGAAGTTTGAAAAATTGCATGGACTGTGAGTCAAAGGAATTTTAGTCTTTATCTTAGTTTGTGTTTCGTTATTAGACTTTAAATATCTTCAACATCGAAAATAGGATTACACAATTCATCTGTATGCATATAGAGATATGAAAATTGATACAACTTTTGAATGACGTAATTAAGAGTGTAGTAACCTATGGAGGGATCTAGATTGGTCCCAATCCCAAACGCTATATTAAAGCCATAGTTGAAGGGATTGAATGGTTCTTAAAATAAAAAAATGATCTGCTTCAGAAAGTTTTCTGACAAAACTTTGCCTACTAGCTTTGACATCTGATTTGTCGAATAGAATCGAAGCTCTGAATATGAAAAATGCGAAAATTACGAGGAATATTAAAATGATTTGAGATTTATAATTTTTAGTAAGGAATAGTATTATGGACATTATCCCACCAAAGTTAGTCCTAAGACTCTCCTAACCTCTGTATTGAAAGGTTATGCTCTTTCCAAATACATCGAATTTTTTAAGTCTGAAGATAGAGTCTCCACCTTATTTCGGATAATCTTTTTCAAAGTTGTAGGTTCTGCTTCGCCTCAAAAATAATTTAAATTTGATTATAATCAATGAAGGATTCATAAATTAGAGATTGAGAGACAAAAATTATTATAAAATAAAGGTTAGAAGTATATTAGGAATGATTATTCAAAACTTTAGAGAGAGAGATAAACAACTACAATGAAATATAACTAGTGGAGATGTAATACCCTTTTATTTTATTGTTTAATTCGCAATTTTTTAAAAAAAATAATTTTATTCATAAGAAGTATAAAAATTAAATCTAAAAGATTTTAATCAAATTTTTCTGGGCTTATTATGACATTATCCAAAATTTTATTAAAAATAAATTTCATTTATTTGCTTATGATTTAAAGCAGAACTTAAATTAGAGCTTAATACACCACAGCACTAAATAATTTTATCACAATTTCTTATACAGATGACTTACTATATTGCTAATTTTTATAATTTAAAATACAGTTAATATGACTATAACTTAAATCAGAAGCAGTTCAATAAATTTAATAGAAATAAATCTTTGAATCAATAAGTGGTTGTTGTAATTAAGCAGGTATGATTGAATTTAAATCAGTATAAAAGTAGAACTATTGTTATTGGTTGTGTGTGATTAGTCAAGCAGACTTTTCGTCATCGTTATCAAATAACTAGGGAGAACCCGAGGATGGCAACTTTGACTTGCTATTTTGCCTCTTTCTCATCATGTACGCATTCTTGCTGATAAACCATTTCACAAAGTGCAAAGAAATTATAAGAAAAATGTTTGATGCTAGTTTAAATGAGATCAATAAAACTGCACCGATTACTCCAGAAATCAACCCCATCAAAAGGCAAGTCGCAGGCGAGAAAGATTAACCATTCTGCTCAAACGTCTCTTTAATACTTGCAAATATAATCAAAAGAGATGTTGATAGTTAAGTTAGTAAATGCAAGTTGTTGCGCCTGCTCTTAATCAATAATCATCTAAAGTGTTAATTAAATTATGATCTCTGCTCTTCTGCTTTTTAACTCTATGATTCCTCAAGTTGATGAATCATGTCAAGAAACAATATATTTAGTAGAATACAAATTACTGAAATATAAAAAGATATTTCCATTTAAAAAAATAAGTTATATATTTAAAGAAGCTATTGCTATTTGAGTTCTAATGCATCCTTGGCCTGTGTTATGGACTAATCTAAATCATTCTTAGTGATTGAGATGGATTCCGCTTGTTATGCTAAGTTACGCTCTTATATACATTAAAACACAAGAAAGTTATCTCTTTTATTTAACTTTATTATAGAATAATCTTTTTTTAATAATCTTGATAGACTGGTTTTAAAATAATTTGACTTTGAATTTAAAATGAATAGTGATGGTTATTAGGAATAACTTGGCTGCCTGATGCTAGGAGCTGAACTGTCAATTTGATTTATTTTTACGCCTAAATAAGTATGAATACATTCATTAATTTTTGATTCTTGACTGTTTATAATCTAGCTTGCGAATTTTGAACAGTCTCACCACCCACCATTCAAATTATTAAGAAAAAAATGGTATAAAGTTCCTATTAAGGTATAGTTTGTAAAACTTGTTAATTTGATTGATTGGTGTGGATCCCATGATCTCAAGCATCCACTTTTTAAGGGAGTCGTAGTTACGGGGCGAATACTTGAAAGTGGAATAAGTCTTGCCTTGAGTGTTGGGGATCACTGCCACAAAACTAGGATACGAGGGCACCTTGTAAAGCTCAACTAACTTCCTCACTTTGTTTCCATCTACTTTCAAGAAACTAATATAAAATACAGACATGATCTCTTTATTACATAATTAAGAAAGCAACCTTGTCCTCGCCATACCACTCATTCATATCTTGCACAAGTCTGTTGAAATCTTCCAAAATGTAAAAGCACCAAGAGCAGTACTCTTACATAATAAACACATAGAATAATAGCATGCGTGTATTTTACTCAAGATAGAAGTCGATGAAAATGTATTTGTCTTAGTACTCTCCATTCACCAAGTCTATGTACTCTTGCGACGAGCTAACAGGATCCGCCATACTTTGCTCCCACCAGTTCACTGGCAGGCTTCCTCCACTTTTCGGGTACCCAAAGCCAAAAAGCTAAGCTAAGATAAGCAAAATAGTTTTTATTAAAAGATGAGAGAGAGACCTCCAAGTATTTTAATGCCTTCATGTTGATTCAACTATTTTTTGTCTTTGTAGTATTTTTTACTCTTTGGTTGCTGTTTATAGTCTTAATATTTACACTCCTTACTTATTAAATGCTTTAGACAGCAAGTTAATAAATTACTCTTTACAAAATTGGTCACTTTATTATCCCATTTAACGCATGAAAGCCTGATAAATTCGAGCTCACATAAATACGAAATGCAAAGTTTGACAACCTTATCTATAATAATTAATTCTGCAAGGGGTCTGTGCAATATAGTTAAGTAAAACCTTGTAATACGCTAGAACTATAGACATTACAGGGAAATTAAAAGTTCACAGCGTCGCTTTTTTTATTGCATTATATCACCTATATAAACTACAATACAAATCATATGTTTAAATGAAACATGTATTTTCTATTTATAAACTAATAATTATAATAAAATGAATAACAACAACTAAAACACAAACCACTCAACTTACCACTAGAAAAATACCTCAAACAACTTTACAAATACATTTAGAAATATTTATAAGGTGCATACACAATTATGCATTTAATTACAACTAAAATGTCAGCAAACACTGGAATCAACTTCTATGAAGGAGTCTACAACAGACAAATTTACAACTAGACCTACATCCACCCCTCTCAATAAAATATGAACATATGTTAGATCGTATATGTTCCAATTTTTGCAAATTAACACACAATCTTTGAGATCTGATAGCTATTCTAGACAGCTTATATATCATTCTTATCATTTATAGCAAGACTACTACCTCAAGCAGCAGGCACCCAGACAAAGCCAAAACTCTGGTATTCAATTCCAGCCAGTTCAACTTGAACCAACAAGCTTATATATATCTTTTAAAATTTTAAGCCCATGCGTCCTTAGACAAACTAGCTATGAGAATTGCATCCCCTTCGAATACAATGATAACTTGATGTACCCAGCTCAAACTTAAAATTATCAAATATTTTTAACCTACCTCTACACTAACTAGCAAGATAGCAGAAAGCCTACTCTTCAACTCAACAGCAGCTCTTAAAATTATTCAATTTAGAAATATTGAGATGGGGATAGTTTGATTGTTCAGTATGTTTACCTTAAGCAATAAAATCTGCTTGCTCAACCTAAGAGAAGCTCAAGCGACTTTGTATTCAGCGCTGCTGAGAGTGACACCACTTATGATACCCATCAATATTGCCAATTATTAACACTGCTTTATTCTTTCTTCTATCAAGTTCACCCCTCTCCTCAAACCTTCGATTTCTCACCCAAAGCTAACACTGATATTATAGAGTAACTAACTCAATATCTTATTAATTCTTAAGTTAGTGATATTATTAGCCTCAACGAATCTTGCAACGAAGAAAGCGATGAGGCATTTGATTCACTAAAACTTGAGGACGGCAACGAGGAAACTGAAGAACAAGACCAGCTTCTAATAAATCTCAAGCATTCTATTGCTCATCAGTCAATAAAAATGCTCCTTGATGATATTGAGACTAGCCCCACTGGTCCCAAGAGACTCTTTTTCACTTTATCTATTATATAGACTCAAGAAGAGAAAGGGCTGTGTCTATGAGAAGGGTCAAGCTATGTACAAGATTAAGACTTACACTTCCAGCTCTGGAAAGAGGAGCGACATTTGCTTCTCTCAAGAAGTTCATGGCCTTAAAACCCTTGAGGAAAACAAACGCAGAAAGAAGTAAGACCAAGTTAGCATCCTCTATTAAGTAATTGCTTAACATTGATATCATTCTTTTAAACTCTAAAACGCCTTCAAGCAACACTCTCAACTTGATAAAGAACTTCAAAAGAAATTAGCTCTACAGACTGGTCTTAAGGGAAGCTAAGTCTACAAATGGTTCTGGGATGAGAAGAACAAGGTCAAGGCTCAATAGAAACTTGATATCTACTCTTCTCAATCCTTATTCCAAGTCAGCTCAGAGCAAGGAACTACTTCTGAAATCTTCAAAGTCGTCAAGAAATCTTTAATTAGCACATATGGTATATCAATTGTGTGGATTTATTTGAAAAGAACTGAGTATAATCGAATCATAACTATGACTTGAAAAGTTTTAGAGAGAGACATACATACTATTCGTTAATTTGATGACTAAGTATTATATGTCTAGTAGATAACTGGAAGGCACACACTTTAGCCTATCCTTGTAAATGTTAACAACTCATAATTTATACCCCTATATCCTTTAAAATTGTGAAATTAATTTTCTCTAAAATGTTACACTCAAAAACGCTTTCTTCAAATCTATATCCAAATACTAATCTTTCCTAATTCAAACTACTCTTGATTTCAAATCTTTTTATTTTTTACTTTCAACAATTATTTTGTGATGATCTATAACTATAATTGAAGGGACGATAGAAACTTGTCAGATTTCAAGCTATATAATTATAAGATATTTAGGCCTATGAAGATAGATCAAAATTTAGGAAGAATTTATTCAGATTCAATCTACTTTTTAAACTTTAATAACCCACCTAAACTATATCACAAATAGTGCTTAGTACAACTTTTTACCTCTGGTTTAAGAGCCTATAATAATTATAATAATAATAAGCTTCCTAAGTTTGATCAAGTTCTCAACAAACAATAAATAGAGACTCAAACTTAAATGTATAATTATCTTTATGTGTGTTTGAGTTTATTTTAACGTACAAATGATAACAAGTTCATTGAAATTACCAGAGCTATCCCAACAAAGCAAATTAAAGCTTGCGGATGAAAATCAACTTTAAATCTCTTTTAATTTACCATAATTTTTTCTTAACTAATTGAAGGGATGCCCTCGTTCGTATATGTATCACCCGAGGATCTGCAGCCAAGTTCACAGTTCAGGAAAGATTAGCGCTCACTCCTCAAGGGGAAGGTCTACCTCATTGATTAAAATTAAAGAAGACAAAGCATTGCCAATTTGAGCTCCAGAACTAATGAAAGTGCCAACTCCTATTCGCAAAGTGGCGCTAAAAATGCAAGGACGATTTAGAACATATAAATATTTATATAATAAGATTGTGAGCAGATCACATAGAAGGAATCTCTCCATGATTGACAATTCAATATGTCTAAACAGTGATTTAATATATAAAGTTTGAATTAGCTGAAGGTGAATCACATAAGTGTGGCATAGAATTTATCAAGCTCAAGTCAAGATAAAAAAGCATAGATTATTAGATCTCGCAATATGTCTACAATCTCAAGCGCACAAACCTCGCCCCCTCTCCAAACTAAAATTGACGGTTAAACTCCTGAGGGAGAGTATGGAGAAATTATAAATTCAGGCTCCTTCAACACGCTAAACTTGCAAAACGAGACATAAAGTGAGGGAAGAAGGGTCCACAAAAATCCCACCAATAGGAAACTGAGTGACGTAAGGATCCAGAATTTAATAGATCATAAATCACAGAATTTAAAAGGCTTTAATGCTATAATTTATAGCTTTAATGGTCAAGAAAAGGAGTAAATAAGTTGGGATCATTTCAGGTTAACGTAGAGTAAGGTGGAAAAGCAGTAGATGGAGCTAAAAAAGATGGATCCCTTGGCAAGAATAGAAGTAGAGCTTAAGCAGTAGCTGAAACTAGCTTCAAAAGAGAGAGTGAAGAGATATAATACTCTAACTTGCGAGGATATCAAGCTCTTGAACAGAGTTAATGGCGATAAGGAAAGAAGTTATCTAGTCAATCTTAAGAACTCAGAGATCTCTCTAGTTACCTCAAACTTCAAGCTCTCTGAAGAGCTGAACACATCTAGTGATTATTCCTTGTATTTTTATCTTAGGACCTCTCTGATGCCTTATAAATTTCATAGAGCAGAAAGAGGGCCAGTCAAAATTTAGAAGAGTAGAGAAAAGCAAGACATGAAGGAATTTCACAAGGTCAAGAAATCGAAGTCAACTCATTCGAGATGAATCTGAGCAATTAGTTTAGCAAGCAACCAAGCGAAAAATTGGGAGAGCAAAGCTCAGTTTACGCTTTCGATTCTTTGGAAACAGCTCAACTCCATAATTTTGATGATCAGGAACTTTTCAAGAAACCAAACTTATCTTTTCTTTTCTTTAAGCCGAGTTATGAGTTTGGAACTTGTACAGCAAGCACTTGCTCCAAGTCGCTACAGTAGAGTCAGGTATTTTCTTAGAGTAACTCTAAACAGCAAAATCACTTAAATCCTCTCATTCTTAATGCAATATTACTAATTTAAGCATGATTTTTGAAATTGTAAAAGCTATATTAAGAATGTTGTTAATAACGTAATGGGAATTGAAAAATAATAAATAGGTACATTAGGGGAACTCGTCCATTAGATATATAACTGTGAGCCTTAATATCAATAAGTGATTAATAACTCAAATTATAAATTAATACATCAGTTTAATTAACTTACATCAAGTTAAAAATTTGGGGGGGGGCCTTTCCTCGTCATCCACTTTTTTCATGAAAATATGAAATATCACTGTCTAGCCTAAAATTAGCCAAAAACACCAATTTTTTAGTCCTAATTCAATTTCAGAGGGCTTATTGCGATCATATTCGTTAATTTAGAAAATATTTAGAACCTTTAAATAATATTCATTTATAAAAAAAATTAAATTTTAAAGGAGTGGCAATATCACTTGGATAATTAATTCATTCACAAGTTGAAGATATATCATGTAAAAAATAAAAAGTACTCTAAACCACCTTATCACAGTTTTCGAGTCCTTTTCATTTTTAGTATCCCCTAATACATATTGTTCTTTGATTGCATGATTAAAAATGAAATTTCATGTATTCTAGATTTCTTTCAAAATATTCTAGAATTAAATATCGAAGCCTTAGCTTTTAAATAGCTGTAAGCATGTTTTAAAGAATTTCATCTCATTTATAAATGTCTTTTATAGCATTGATATTTTTCGTAGTTAACTATTATCTTATATTTTGAAAACATATATTTTTATTCAATAAAATAAAGTCTTTATTCTATAAAATTTCATTAAAAATACTAAATTTTATCTGATTGATTCTAAAAAAATTTAGCTCTATTTTCTAAATTAACGAATATGATCGCAATAAGCCCTCTGAAATTGAATTAGGACTAAAAAATTGGTGTTTTTGGCTAATTTTAGGCTAAACAGTGATTTTTCATATTTTCATGAAAAAAGTGGATGACGAGGAAAGGCCCCCCCCCAAAAATTTTAGTAATGGAGAATTTTTCCCTCGTATATACCTACGCCCACTTATTAAATTTCTATCTTAATAATTCCCAGGCCCACACACCACCCTTGGCGTGCACAAAACCTAAAGGAAAGCAAAGTAAGGAATAAAAAATAATACAAAATTTTTGACTTGCTCCATGTTTTTCAGAATTATTTTCTTAATTAATTATATGGTCTTAATTTGCTAGAATATTTTTTTTTTTAACTTTCACTTGATCTTAAATAATATATTTTTTATATAAAAGAAGGATATTTATTTACCTATTTTGTAGTTTTCTTGCACGTTTTGGGTGGTGGGTGGGCTTGGAATTATTAAAATTGAAAATTAATGAGTAGGGCCCATAGTACATAGAGTGGGGAAAAAACTCCATATCTAATTTTTTTAATCTGATGTTAGTTATATATAGTTAATTTGTATATTTAAATTATCCCTTATTAATCACTTTAATTATTTTTTTTACAGACTGTTATATGATTACTAGCCTGAATACCCCTTAGGGGAATCTTTAATTAACTCATTACTTATTCGTTAACTAATCAAAAGTTGATTACATTTCTACAAATTTAAAAATCAAGCTTAAATTAGTAATATCAAATACCTAGATTAGAGACGAAGGCGAAAAGGAAGAGGAGCAGATGACTAAACTAAAATTTTATTAATTAATTATGAAATAATTAAAATGCTCTTTTTATGAAGAGGTTTATTTATAGCAATAATTTCTTAAAAATATCTCCTATTGAAGAGAAAGGTGCATAAGATTCCTTTTTTAACAATCACAGAAATTAACCTTCAAGCAACTTAACTGAGTTTTAACCAAATAACTAGTCCAGCAGCAAACAATTACCTGTATATATTGAGAGAAAATAATTTAGTATAAATATATAGCATTTATTATAAATTTTCCATTTTTATCTGTATTTATTGCTATTTTTACCAAAATTAGAAGAAAATTTCTGATAATATCTGTTATTTATTTAGGAGAATGAATGAAAATTTATCTTATGCATATAGATTTACATTCCATTCAGTTGTAATTGATTGAATAACTTCGGAAGGAAGAATAATTAGCCTAGCAAGCTCAGTTTCAGCCCTCAGGCTTTCGACAGACTTTTTAAGC
The DNA here is from genome assembly GCA_027382625.1 of Tetmemena sp. SeJ-2015. NCBI lineage: Eukaryota > Ciliophora > Spirotrichea > Sporadotrichida > Oxytrichidae > Tetmemena > Tetmemena sp. SeJ-2015. The sequence goes on along the minus strand of JAJKFJ010022276.1, from coordinate 403 downwards.
TCCCCCCTCTCAATATAATTATCACTGATACATAATACTCATACTCACCATAATATTTTGTTTATGATGGCTCTTAGAGCAAAGGCCTCGCCAACAGGAAAACTCAGTGATTGATCAAATGATGATGCAATTATGAATACTAGACCATAATAACTATCTATACTACAAACTAAAGATGAAAATGAAAGAAACTCAATTTATACATTACCTCTAATTAAGTTCCTCCTCAACCTTATTATGAAAAATCATATGAAAATTCACGCTCTCTCCCACTACAAAAGCTTAATTCTATAATTTACATGAGTTGAAGAGAGTTGAGTTCAAGGCAATTTCTTAAGTGAGAAATCCGAGAATGAAAACTGAGCGATGAAGAAGACTATACTAAGATCACTTTCAAATTCAT